>NDGN011549351.1:0-12763 GCA_002564285.1 Tympanoctomys barrerae | reverse complement strand
GAAAAGGGAACCCTTCTCCACTGCTGGTGGGAATGTAGACTGGTGCAACCGTTATGGAAATCACAAAGGAGACTGCTTAAGAAACAAGAACTGGAAATCCCATTCAAACTAGCTATCATCCTACTTGGAATTTTCCTGAAGGAACTGAAAACATCATATCGTTGTGATATATGTACACCTATGTTTATAACAGCACAATTTGTGATAGCCAAATCATAGAAGCAAGGAAAATGTCTGTCGCCTGAGGAATGGATGAAAAAGATGTGGTATTTATATACAATGGACTATTACTCAGCTAAAAAGAATGATAAACTCGACATTTACATTTAATGGGATGCCACTTGAAGATATTTTTGTAAGTGAAATAAAGCAGACCCACATGTATATGTATCATATAGTCTTCCTAGCATAAGTACTCAAAAGAAGAAATGAAAATAGAAAGGTATAACACAATTAAAAGGAAAGCGATAACTAAAGGATTAACAATGAAGAGAGGGCAAGGAGAAAAGCTAGGAAACATGACAAGGGCAAAACCACACTTTGTATTCACAAGATTGTTAAGGAAATGATCATAAGAATCTTTAGCAGGTTTTTGAAACCAGCAGTTAATTGGCAGGATTCACACTCTGCCTAACTTTATGCTGACTCATGTGAACTAAGCAACTGCACTGAAGATAGCAATGTGTAATACTAGGGGCGTGCTTGGAATGCCTGTAATTCTGGGCTTCTAATAGGTACTGCTTGTCATCTTATACCAATTACTGCTATACCATCTTTCAAATAAATGTTTGTTTTTTAAAAAGGTAATAAATCAAAAGAAGAGACAAGAAAACAATGTCATAGGATTGTCTTTCTACAATGCTCTATATGATTAGATTTCTAAATTTCTGTGTAAAATTTGAAATTGGTTATTTCTATTTTTTACTGTTTTTAATTCTTTTTTCACATTCTGAATAGATTTAAAGTTCAACATATCAACAAATGATGAAAAATACCTGATCCATGTTATTTCTAAGGTGTTTGATATTCAGACAAATGCTGATGCTAAGCTCAACAGCCTACTTTCCAGGATAATAATATCATTAAGCTTGTCTTCTGGAAGGATAGCAACTTAAGTTTGCAGATCAAAAAATAGAGAAAAAGAAGGACTACAAGGATAGTTAAAATTTTGGCCCTAGCACTTCAAGGTCAGTGAGGCCTCAGGACATAAGGAAACCCATAATATAACATCCCATTACTCAGTGGTGTCCCAAATTTTCTGATGAAGGAGTTTATGGGGCCACACAGAAAGTGATTGATGATATACAGTGTACCTAAGGAGAATCACATGGAGAGAAAACAGTCTTCAAGCTTTCACAGAGAGCAAATTGGTCAAGCAGCGGCCGTGACTCTTGAGAGGATTTGACGCACCTTGTCAGGTACAAATGTTAAATTTTTTTCCTATATATTGGTCTTACTTTATCTAAGTCTTAAACATCCAGCAGAAAAGTATAAAAACAAGGTATATAATGCAAAGCCATATTAATATGCTGAGCTGTGAAAGGCTCAATTCAACAACTTCTGATATTGCCAGTCATGCAGATAACCCTACTATTATAGACCACTGGACTATATTGGATTTCTCTGCTGAATTTATGCACCTACAATACATGAATGGCAATGTAATGCACATCTTGAAAAATGCTAAAAAAGGGAGATATAAGTTAAAGACAGTTTTGTAGTGAAAATGAAAACATATATCTATCTGTATATACAAAATATCATAGATATACAGCTAATTTCTCTTAGTTCAATGAGAAGAAACATTTGAACTAATAGTATTTAGTTAAGATATCATGTTTAAATCTTGTACTATGAATAACTACTAAAAAGACAATATGCAATGTATTAATTATTGTAACTGTACTAGTGACCTGTTTGTACCTATATCATTGCTACCTCTTTCTCAATAAAATTATTTTAAAAAATTCTCATTTGGCTACTTATTAAAAGTAAGAGTTTTACAGTTCGGTTCTTTTTTTTTCTTTTCTTTTTCTTTTTCTTTTTCTTTTTCTTTTTTTTTTTTTTTTGTTTTTAATCCTATGAAATTTCTTTCCATTTTTCCAAGAAATTATACCTGGTAGTCTCACCGATAGTGGTTCATTACACTGTCAACATTAAGATCGTTACTGTGTTTTGTACTTTGAATACATATGTACTGCACATAATCCACAGAAGGACAGAACTCAGCACTGTGGAGGGTTGTTACTTTTATTTAAACACAATGGATGTTCATTTATACTGGTTTATACGAGTAGGTTTTTAAACACTGAAGCAATCAGTACTAAACTCTTCTTTCATATTGAACAAGGAGGCCAGATGATGAAATCCGGTTTTTAGTGTCTTGATAAACAACTATGGATTGTAAGACAAAGTTGCAAAATGGTTGCAGGCTTCGTCCTGGTTATGTACTGCATCGCCAGGCGCTGTTCTATACAGCCCTCCCTTCCTCTTTCCCCGTCCACCTCCTCCCATTTTTTTCCTCTTTGCCTAGACCCAGCCAGGTTTTTAGAGGTGGAGGTGGCAAAGGAGAAACAAATGGCTGCCTCCAGCCTCTCAGGCCTTGAACTGCGCATCTGTCCAAGCTCAAAACCAACTCGAGAAGAAGAGGAGGAGCGGATGGAGATGAATAGCAAGGATGAGGGAAGGTGACCGAGCCGGGACTGCACTAAGCCACACAGGCTTCTCTGGAACTCATTGGGGAGGGAAGGAGATGGCGTGGGCCCCTTGTCCCCAGGTGTCACTGTTCTGCTGAGCACACCTAGCGGATGTGGCTGTACCTGAGATCTGCACTCCAGCAGACGTGAAAGAGTTGTAGTTCATTTCTACTCTCCACTGGCAGGAACACCTGTACTGCAAAACACATGTGGCAGACACTAAGAAGAAGGCGATGACTGAGAAGTACAAGGACTTTAGCCTAATTACCCATCTGTTTTTTAAAAAAGAAAATGTGGGCATTTGTTAACATTGCTTCATGAAGGATAGTAATGTGTACCTTTTTCTGCATGTTTGTGAGCACTGAGTCTTAAAATATTATTCCAATTTTCAGAGATATTTTGGGGTATAAAAGTGTTGTTATCATCTATGTATTGAACACTGGATTGCATGGTGGAATGTGTCTTTAAGTTTGCTAAGAAATGTGTTTGTTAATATGATCATGCTCAATTGTGTATCTTCAAAATTGATGTGCTTTTCACATGTTGAGACCAAAATAGTATGAAAGAATTATGGACCTAAGTTAATAGTAAAGTTCCTAGAGGTATCTATTATAGAGCTGCATATATTAACGACGTAACAGTGCATATGAAAAAAAAAAACAAAGATGGGTATTCATTATGCCCTCCATTATTTACAGAACAAATTAGCATTTTCTCATTTGTGCATTCTGCGCATAATTGCTGGGGAGTACTTATGTGTGAGTATAAAGCTGGTTTCATAGTACGATCAAAGCCAGACAAATGTATTACAAGGAAAAGATAAACCAAAGCAAACAAACATTAAAAATTAATTTTTCAGATGCTCTTGGGTGCAAAAATTTTAACAAATAATAGCAGCTAAATTCAACAAGGAACTGTTGGATCATAAACCATAACCAATGATGAATGATATGAATAAACCAATGTGATACATCAATTCATCATAGTTAGTGACAAAAACCCATGACTTTCTCAGTAGATGCACAAAAGGTATTGGACAATATTCAACATTCTTTCAGGAAAAGGCTTTGTAATTTAAGTGCCAAGAAAACAAAATTTAGCACTACAAAAGCATAAAATACCAAATACGGCTGACTATATAGTCAGTTGCTGAAAGTGGAATAACTGAAGGCTTTTTAAGACATGGAACAAGACAAAATTTTACCCATTTCTAGAATTCCAAATAAACCAATTAGATAAATAAATAATTGAATAAGTAAATGTTAGCAAAATAAAAGTAACAAATGATAACTGAATCAGAAAAGTAAGATAAGCTAAGCATGGTAGTGAAATACCAACACTTGAAAGGCTGAGGCAAGAAGATTATGTTACATTCCAGGGAAACCTTAGCTGCATAGTGAGTTCAAGGTTGGTCTAAATTGGTGAGAGCTGAATCAAAAATAAGGGGCTGTGGAGATGGCTCAGTAGAATAAGCGTTTGCCAGGCAAGGGCAAGGGTCTGAATTAAATTCCCGGTTCCGACAAAGAAAGAAAGAAAGAAGGAAAGAAGGAAAGAAGGGAAGAAGGAAAGAAGGAAAGAAGGAAAGAAGGAAAGAAAGAAAGAAAGAAAGGTAAAATAAATTCATCTGTTTTGAATAAAATAAACACTGAAGACTCTACCCAAAATCCTACCAGAACTAATTCATGATTTCAGTAAAGTTGGAGAATAAAATATCAACATAGTATAATCAGTTTGGTTTTTCTATAACATAATAATAAACAAAGTAAGAAAAATATATGTTGAAAATAGTTCCCAAAACATAAACAATAGCGGTAAGTCCAGACAAAAAAGTAAACAATTTGTACTCTCAAACTTACAAAATAAAAGTGAATGGAATTAAAAATATAAATAGAAAGGCACTTTGTACTCATGTATTGGAGAATTAATATAATTGAAATATTTGTTGTTCTGAAAATTTAATCTGTGGAAATATAAGAGAAATAGAAACACAATTCCAAAATTGTAAAGATAACATAAAGATATATATAATTAAAGAATTTTCAAAAAAGAACACCAATGGGCTGGTCTGACAACTCAGCGGACTAACGCGCCTGCCTAGGCAGAGCTCAGTGGCCAGGGTTCGATCCCCTGCTTGCTGTGCTAGCCGCTCCAGCAGGGCGCGCTGGGAGGGCGACTGAGATTGGAGGTGGTGGCACAGGCCTGAATCACAGCACTTGGGAGGCTGAAAACAGGAGTCACTACGAGTCCGATCTATGTAGTGAGTCCCTGTAGACGCTGTCCTAAAATACAGGAAAAAAAAAAAAAAGAAAAAGAAAAAAAGAAAGAAAGAACACCAAAACTGTACTATCATACTTCCTGATTACTCCATATATTATAATCCTACTGTAATAAAAATTCATGGCAATAGCATAAAAGTACACATATAAACTAGTATAACAGAATCTTCCTACCAGTTAATAAATCTTACAACAATTCTGTGGCTATTTTCCACAGAAAGTGTTGTTTGAGAAGCCACACACGCTTTGCCATCCTCACCTTAAGCAGGTCCATATGTGACATCCCCGAGACCATCCAGCTCCGGGCTTTCTGACATAACGTGTCATACTTTTCTCATTTCAGAGACAATGAAGTGCAATGCCCTAACCACAGGTAGATTTTTCCAAACTGTTCACATTCCATTATCATTTCATCATTTTTTAGAACTAAATTTACACAAAATATACTATATTAATTTTTTTAAATGATTGAACATATTGTAACCAAATATTTACCTTAAACCATCCCAATTGTTAGTTCTACACAGACATTAATATGAGAAATCAGGAGTTAGTCATAAAAATGAACATAAGGATTAAAATCTTACAAAAATACATTTAATGAAAATATAGTACTAAATTGATGTGTACATTACATATAAAAGTTATTACTAAACTTTAAAAGCATACTATGATAACATTAAATCTATGTTGTCTATTGTCTATTATCTTAGTCTGAATTATTAAAACAATCCTGTTTTAATAAACAAACCCAGGGATATCCTTTTGCAAGAATTGCTAAAGCTGAACCTGAATGTGGCTGAGTGAGGGTCATGGGTGTGTGACAGATGAAAATTCTGTGTAAGTCTGAGATTCTGGGCAGTGAGGTCAAAGTCAAACTACCTTAGAAGTTCATGGAAGGTGCTCAGTGTGGCCAGGCTCAGACCCTTCCAGTGCTTTCTTCCTTACATGGCCAGTTCTGGGAAAATAGGTTTCTTTGTTTCTATTTCACAACCTATAACTAATTCTGTAGAATTTCAAGTAATACTTTAATGCATTTTGATTACTTGTTGGTAATAATGAGGCAGATCACAGTTTACTGGATCGCAGGTTATAATTTGAGACAAAACTTGCTATAACCTTCATTTTTGTAGGGTCTTCAAGACTAGGATGATCAAAGATCAGGAATGCAACTAGCTCTGTTATGGATTCTTACCTACTACCTACCTTCAGAATGTGGAAAATAGCCACATGGGTTTCTCATTTCAAAAGGACTTCGAGGCTGTTCCTACATTGGCTAATAACTAAAAAACAAAGATTGCATTCAGTAGTTTGAGCTAGGTATTAATCGGTTTTTACACTATAGGACACAGTGTGAGCTATTCTTTGTTCAACCCACATTTTTCTTGAGCATTATAAATACATTGATATAGAGATAGAGTTAGAGAGAGAGACAGAAAGTGAGGTGAGATAGAGAGAGATAGACAGAGATAGAGATAGAGATAGAGATAAATAGAGACAGAGATGTAATGTAATGTAGGGGAGAAGAAGATGATAATTCACTCAGTATAATTCTCAAAGCCAAAATATGAGGTAGAGAGCTATTGATAACCATCAGTATGTCAGTAATTGGTGTGACATAACAAGCAGTACATATTTCGAAGACCAGAATGACAGGGTCCAAGCATGACACTACTTTTATACATTGCTATCTTCAGTGAAGTTGCTTAGTTCACAGGTATCAGCATATATAGTTTGTCAGAGTAAGAATCCTACCAATTAACTGCTAGTTTCAAATATCTGCTGAAGATTTGCAAGATCATTGCCTTATCCATCTTGTCATATAAATATATGGCTTTGCCCCTGTTGTGTTTCCTATCTTTTCTCCTTGCCCTCTCTTCATTGTCTAATTCTAAAGTTCTTGCTTTACTTTTAATTGTGTTATACCTTTCTATTTTTATTTCTTTTTTTGAGTTCTTATACTAGGGAAACTATATGATGTTTACATATGTGGTCCTGCTTTATTTCACTTATGAGTATATCTTCAAATGGCATCCACTTAAACATAAAAGCTTAGAGTTTATCATTCTTTACAACTGAGTAATAGTCCACTGTATAAAAATACCCCATCTTTTTCATCTATTCCTCAGGCAACAGGCATTTTGGTTGCTTCCAAGATTTGGCTATCAGAATTTGTGCTGCTGTAGAGATAGGTGCACATATATTACTATGATATGAAGTTTTCAGTTCCTCCTGGAAAATTCCCAGTAGGGGAATAGCTGCTTTGAGTGGAATAACCACCAAGTATCTAATTTATTCAGAGAGTTTTCTAAGTACTTGTATTTAATACAGAAAATATTCTAGATTATCAGTTGCCAGTATTATTTTGACTCTATAGAGAACCAAAGGTGATATTGCAAGGTTTTCTGTAATTAGAGGAAAAAAATTCTGTGGATTTCTTTGACTACACCTACTCATTTTTACAATTATTGAACATTCTTGGAAACTAGGGTTTCCACACTGTGCTAGCAACATTGGAGACAAATGTAGATTAAAATTAAATAAGAGGTAGAACTAATAGATATTGATAAGTGATTGTATGTCTGACTTAATTCCTTCACAGTCAAGTACATTTCAATTGAAGTGGGAGATTTGATCCAGTGCAAGGCTGTTGATTCAACCACTCTTACTTTATGTTGATTTCCTTAAGATCTGAATATTTCTTTGTTAAGAGATGTATGAGACTCAACAAGATCTTCAAACAAGTAAAAATATTTTCTGCCACAACAAATATTCTCTATAGCCTGATAATATGCACCAGATATAAAGTCAACAATTGTACTGTGAGTTTGCCACATGGCAATTCAACTTTATAAGAAGAAACTTTGAAGTGACTACAATTTGATAACACATGTGTTACATTTCATTATCTGGTGAAATTATCACTTGTGAACATTTAAATAAAAATATTATAGTAAGTACTTTTTAAAAATAGCCAAAACAAGTCAGAAAGGAGCATCTATGATAGTTTAACAATTATTATCAACATTATATGATTATCTCAAATAAATCTTTTAGGCCAGTGTTAGTTTCTAACCTATACAATATGATATTAGTACTTGTGAGCTTATAATATACAAACAATGTTAAAAACACTATGTTAGAACTAATTAGCTTTCCTTTTTATGTCTGAAGAACAAGGAAGTGTCATGTATGTCTGAAGAACACAGAAGTGCAAAAGTCAACAAAAGGATATGGCACACGGCTAAGGAAAGGGAAACAGAAGCAAAAGAGGCAAGAAAGCACCACCATCTGAAAGGAAGCACTGTCCTGTCAGTGGAACTTGTTCCCAAAATATTACCATCTGAAAGTGTTGCGATGATAAAAGTTAATTTAATACCTGAATGATCCCTAAATTTGTTTTTGTTTTGTTCCTGATTCATCTGTTCCTAATCTTGTATCTCATACTTCATAAAATTATTAGATTGTATCAATTCTTACAGAAAGTATGATTAAAAAAAGAAATACTTTTAATATGAAGTATTTGAAGGGCAATTTCTTCTTTAAAATATATATATATATTCCTATTAATAATTGTTTACCAGGTAAATGATTAGGAACCTGATATATAAATGGTAAGAAAATAGATCTGGTTCATGGTGCATATAAATTATCTTTTTTTTGTTGTTGTTGCCATTACCAGGGATTGAACTTGGGACCTTGTACTTGCAAGGCAAGCACTTATCCCACTGAACTCCCCAGCTCTAGCTTATCATCGAATGTAAAAGTATATATAGAAATAAAAATTATAGGCATGAATATATAACTATAATATCACACTCTGATATTATGAAAGAAACTGACAAGATTTTAAAATGTTGAACATAGGAGCTTATTTAGAGAGAATAATCACAAAATCTTTTGGAGAAGAAAATAAAAGATTAAAGCATACCAGAAATCAATGATGTGATATGTAAAAGCAAAAGCATTTCAAGAAGATAGAATTTTACGCAAATGCCTAGACATAAAAGAAGAATGCCAGATAGAAAACTTAACTGGAGCTTAGTGTTACCAAATCTTAGTGAACCGTATAATTCAAGGAAATGAAACACATGAAATAGATAATTTTAACCATGTAAGACTTTTTCTTGTGTAGAGTAAGGTAGTTTTTAGTTACAAGAATATTTTATATAATGGAACTTTTGATGAACCATAAATGCCCAGATATAATGCTAATTTAGTTTCTCACATGGTTCCTTCTGCTGTATGATAACAACTGATGGAAAATTAAAATTAGAAGGTGAAGACACAAAGTAAGACAATATCCCATAACCACAAGATATTGAAAAGAGTTATATATTGATAAAGAAAGCAACTGAAGAAATTCTCAAGCATTCTTATGAAATGATGAAGGCAGAAAAAGAAGATGAGAGAGAAAGAGACAGAGAGACAGAGACAGAGAAACAGACAGAGAAATCGAGAAGACAGAAAGAATATAAATAAAAGCATGATTTGTAAAGCATGAGAACTCCATTTAAAACTATTGAAAACATATTGAAAAAAGTATATATTTATGAACAGGAAACAAATATTTCTAACATATTAGGTTGGCCTTTTTCTGGTAAAGATGTCATTACCTACTTTGGCACTCAGATGACAGTCTTAGGAATTGTATGCATGAAAATGTAATTGAAGGGCATGAAATTTGCACAGAGATAGGAAAAATGAAGAACAAAATGACAGGGGAAAATTTAACCAACTATTGTTAATTTTGTGTTCTTGATTTACAATTCTGCACCATTTCTATTGTTTTATGTTGCTTTGTTTCTGTCTTTGTTCTCACTATTTGATTTCGTTTTATCTTGAAAATAAAAAAAAGTAAGAAGGTAGGAATGAACTGTGAATAAAGGAGATATAAGTGAAGGAATTGATAAGTAAACCTTAAAAATCTAGAACAAAGAGCCAAAGCATGTATTGTGAAACTGACCAGAGAAAAATGTTTCTTGAGGCAAAAAACTGGCCTTCCTTTTTTATTATTTGAATATACTTTAAAAAAATTATCAGTGCATGTTGGCAAATATCATTATTATATGCTTCGTGGGGAGTTGGTACATGTATATAACATCTCAATTATTTTACTGTGATTTTTTTTCTTTTTTGCAGAACTGGGATTGAATTTAGGCCTTTGCACTTGCCAGGGAAGCACTTATTCCACTGAACCATCTCCCCAGCCCCGCAATTCTTATATAATTTCCTTGCTCTTTCCATTCCCTCCCTCCCTCCATTTCTATGTTTTTGCACTAATATACTAAAATTTTTATCTATCTATCTATCTATTATCTATCTATCTATCTATAGTATACCAATGTGCATATATACATCATATATTTCATATATATATATATTCTTCAGTTGCATTCACATGAAAGATTCATAACATATCTCAATTAAGATTCTATTGAATTTAAAAATGTGGTAGTTACTAAAATCTTTATATGGTTACTATGACAGCATGAAACACAAATCAAGGTGTCAGAACTTGAAGAAAGTGAGTAATTATTTATGCTCATAGATTTATTTTCAGGAACTTACACTGTAAATTCTAGAAGAAAAGTGAGGTTTTCCTTGAGACAGAATTTGAATTCATTGAGAATTTTTTTTAGATATTAAATACCATAAAGGATCAAATTATTAGGTAGGTCAACCATCAAACTGAATTGATGGTTGATGAAATGCAGTCTTCAGTTATATGAGTGGAGATGAAAATCAACCCTGACTTTTTTCATAGCACCTGGTTTTGAGTTAGAGGAAAGGGAGTTCATAGTTTGTATCAGAGCATTAGATAATATGACTATAATTATAGATTTGACAGTTCCATTTTAAGAGAGTTACTAAGTGATAATTTCTATGTTTTTCACAATATCTAAGCAAACAGTAACCTTCAGAACATTACCAAAGGGAAGATTTTTTTATTTTCACAGAAGAGAAAGTGGAAGCTCTCTCTGAGGTGATATAAAGTAAGCACTCACAACAAAGTAACCATTATGGAAACTCTTCTCACGACTGTTGAGCAGAGTTGAGTGGACATTTGAGGTTTAAATGATTAAAGTATAGGCAGTTTGTTCCATTGGCTGAAATTCACCAGAAAGATTATTTCCATGCCATGAGCAGTTTGAATTAAACTAGATGTATAATGTTGCCAGGTGAAAATATTGAAGACAAGAGCTCATCCATTTTAGTTCTTATTTAATGAAAAACTATATCAAAATTTCTCCCCAAAATAATGGCAAAGTATTAGTAGTTAATTTTAACAAAGTTATTATAATTATGAATGATAATAATAAATCATAAGCTGGACAAACAAATCTAGAAGGGATAAGAGGCTGAAATATGTTAGAACTAGAGTGGACAGATCAGGATAAGGTTAAATAATTGTTGCAAACAGGTCCTGCAGCGGTGACCTGCACGGCAGTAAACTGTGATGAGAAGGAACTGGTAGGTCCAGACTGCAATGTTGTGGTACAGATAACCTCCACAAAAATGGCCATGGAAATAAATGGACTTGGGGAGTAAAAGAAAGGTCACTAAAAATAACGAAGTCATCAAATTTGTGTGTTAGAAGGTTTAGGTGGATGTTCAAAGGGGTAACAATGATAGGTCGTGAGTTACAGTATAACATGAACTAGAAGCTGAATTTTCAATAAATGAGAGAAGTATGTAAAGTGTCAAGAATGAATATTGCTAAAAGCAGGCTTCATTAGTGCATTAAGATATTAAAATGGAAAATTTAGAGTAGCAGTATTTTGTTAGAGGGAGGTAGAATTGTACTATTCTGTTACCAACTATAATGAATGAACAAAAAAACCACCAATCACAGATTCTAAATCCTAACTATAATGGGAGATGTAACCATAATGATAGGAATAAGTCACACAACATTCGTTTTGTGCTTGAATACAGTGATAGTTATGTTACTTATAGCATTAAGACAGTGAAATTTGTACCAGGTTATTGCTTAATAGCACAGCATCTGTCTGGAAAGTATAAGATTCTGAGCTTGATCCCTGGTACTAAAAAAAATGTTATTAAATGTCATCAATAATTTGCACATAAAAACCCTGACTAAAATTGGTAATTAATGTAATTTTTTTTCTTTTACCAGAAATTCAACATTTATTCTTTGACAAATCTTAAATATTAACAAGTAAGTATATGTAAAATTATGCATCATGGAAAAAGCAGAAACCTCTTATTAAGGACAATTAAGAAAATGTCATATTTCTTAATAAGCAAACCATGTTTTCCTTTGCTGAAATATAGCACTTTGGGCTATATTTCCCTTCTTGTATATTACTAAGGAACAAAATAATCTGTGATTGTTTTCCAACTAAGAACAAAAGGTGACAAGGAAAAATAACCAGGTTTTAACACATAATCTCTTTTAGACCACCTACAATGTAGACATACACATACATACCCTGGTTTAGTCATACTATAGACATACAGATTCAGAAAATTATATTATGAACCTCTATGCCTCTTACTAGCTTTAAGGAAGGCTGCAGATTGTGAAATCCTCTAGGAAAACCTCCTCAAATTCTTTTGTGTCCATTCTCCCAGAAGCTAGCTACTCTAAACAATTTAATGTTTATCATTCCTATGCTTGTTTTTGTACTTTACATTTTCATCAAGCATCAATAAACTATATAAAAATTGATTTGCATTATTTAAATGTATGCAAATTATATAATACCCTACATAGCCCTCTGACATTTGTTTATCTAAACAATATATATATATATATATATATAT
>NDGN011549349.1:1090-11844 GCA_002564285.1 Tympanoctomys barrerae | reverse complement strand
ATATCTCTTTGACTCTGCTGCATGCGATCTATTTCTTCCCTGTATTGCTCATTCAAGGAATCCATCACTTTTCCAATCTCTTCTATTTTTTTTTTATCGGTGTCTTCTTGAGAATTAATTGTTAATTCTTTTACTTCAAAGATTATTTCTGATCTGATTTCTTCTATATGTTTCTGCATTTGATTCTTTATTTCCAACATTCTTAATTCAGAGATTCTTTTTTCATTTCAGATATTAATTCTGATCTTAATTCCTCTGTACCTTTGTGCTCTTATTTCTTTACTTCAGACACTATTAATTCATAGATTTCTTTTTTTATTTCAGATATTAATTCGGGTGTGAGTTCCTCTATACTTTTCTGCTGTGGTTTCTTTACTTCAGATGCTGTTAATTCAGACATTTCAGCTGTGCTAATGTGCTCTGCACTTGTTCTGGGTGAGCTCAGGACCTGAGATTGCATTTTGCTCCTTCTCTTTGTCATTTTGTATAGCACTGTCCATTGACCTTTCATGTAGAGCTTTGTTGCAGTTGAAACCTTAGCATGTATTAAAATTCAGCTTCTGATATACCAAGTTCTAATTCATCCAGGTGTGTATGACTTGGGTTTGGCTACTGTGCTCAGCTCCTTCCTGCTGCTGCCCTTGGAGGTGGGCCTGCTGTGTCCCTCTGGCAAGATGTTCTGCTCCTGGATTTGCTGCATGATTTTGACTCTAGTCTCACTGCAGGGACTTCAGCTGCAGAGTTTCACCCCAGCCCTGCATGCCAGGCCTGGGCTGGATTTGGAGGGATATGGGGGGGGGCAGAAGAGTGCAGAAGCTCTCCCACACACTCACCAGGCCTGGGCTTAGGCAGGTTTGGAGGACTCTCAAGAGCATGGCAGAAGGTCTCACTCACAGGGTGGGCTTGGGCTGGATCTGGAGGGGCAGAGGAGGTCAGGAGTGTGCAGCAAGACATCTTTCTCATGGGTCGGGCCTGGGCTTGGACCAGCAGGTGCAAGAGAGAGCAGAAGCTCTCCGACACACTCGCAGGGCCTCGGGTTGGGCGGATTTCTATTTGATTCTTTACAATTATTTGAGAGACGTTTCTGATTTTTATATAATATATTTTCATCTGTACTGAAAACTTTAGTTTTACATCTAGATTTTTAAAAAAGAAATAGATAAGGGGTTCAATCCCCAGGAGTGCTGATCCAGCTACCAAGACCAGGTGTGGTGATGCAACCCTGTAATCCCAGCACTGGTAAGGCTGAAAACAGGAGGATCACTACGAGTCTGAGCTGTGTAATAAGACCCTGTATCAAATACAGAAGAAGAAGAAAAGAAGAAAAAGGAAAAGAAGGAAGAGGAGGAGGAGGAGGAGGAGGAGGAGGAGGAGGTGGAGGAGGAGGAAGAGGAAGAGAACAAGAAGAAATAGGTGTGAGACTTACATAAATTTACATTTGTGTATTTGGGGAAGAAATTCTTATAAGAATGAGCCCTGTTTTGTGGCTTGGAAATTATGACAACCCTAACTAAAGTACACGTATTGGCAAAGAAATTAATGCAGACAAAATGGTGTGTCCTAAGATAATTAAATGTGTTGTATTTCATATACACTTTTTAGGATAGTATTAATGATGTATGGCAGCCCAACATTAGTCCTTTTGCCTAACGTCAACAATTGTTTTCTTCTTTTTTCTTTTCTCTCTCTCTCTCTCTTTTATTCTAAGAATTATCCCTCCTTTATTCTATGGGACCTTTTATTTTTAGAACATTTTCAGGTGGGCACTGCCTTCCCTTCTGTAGAGTTATTTTCTTGCCTTCTCTGCCAGCAATGGTGAGCAGGGGCAGAAGTACTTTATTAGAGGGCAGTTATTTTACAATGCCATCTCTCTGTTTGCCCCCATTTTCCTAGTTCCTTCCCATGCCATTTGGTTCTTCAAGTACCTTTCTGGGAGACTTGCAATATACTTCTTAAGAATAAATTTTGCTTTGTTTGTCCAGAATCTGTTGTTTACAACAGACTATCCTGGCTAATACAATTGGCTTTTTAAGATTTCAGTGATTTAAGGCACAATTCAGATTACAATAAATATACATTTCAGAGTCTATATACATTTGATATGAGCACACAGAACTGTGAAATAATGCTGAAATAGTGCTTAGTACAAATGAAAAAGAAAATAAGTGGGACTACATAGATAGCTCAGTGGTCAAAGCACCTGCCTGGCAAGCACAAACACTCGGGTCCAATCCCCGGTATGGCATGCCATGTTGGCCCCAGGATCCTGGGTGCACTGTGCTGGCCACCAAAACAAGGCAGAGTGGCACACTTCTGTAATCTCAAATCTGGGAAGGCTGAGACAGGAGGATCACTACATATTTGAGTTACAGATCAAAATCCTGTACCAAATAAACAAGTAAATAACTTAAAAATATGTTTAAAAAGAAAAGAAGTTGAGGAGAAGAATAATTATGTTTCCCTGTATGAAGATGTAGAAAGAAAACCAAGGAAAGTTTTCAGAGAAAAAGAATTTGAATTAGGCTTTAAAAACTAAATAACGATTGGACAAATTATAATCCAAACTGAGCAACAAGTTGCTTAGTTTTGGCTTCTGCTACCATGCAATATCCATTGACTGACTTTTTCATAACTTACACATTTATCTATCCTAAATAAGTCTAAAACAGATTTTTGCAGTCTGGCACAATTTCATTACCAGGTGGGTGATAGTGTATTTATCCTGAAATATGCAACTGAGGTGCATTTGATGGTTAGGGGATGGGGGAGGAGAAGACACAATCTAAAGTATGAGTAGAAGAATATACTCACTGGTTTTTATTTTTTCTTAAGAGCGTACTAAGTTTTATGCAATTGCAAAACATACTGAGATATATATTTTCTAACATACACATTTAATTAGGTTAGGAAAAGTGAATAATTCCCAGGGGGTCTGCCCACCCTGCTCTGCCGATGGGTGGTAAGGAGCGGTGTCAACGAAAGGAACATAAAGTAAACTTGTAAAGAACCTCTTTATGTGTTGCAGACATAATTTAACATGTTTATTATAACTGCTGAAGCCAGAGAATGGATTCTTACATGCAATGTCATGACCTCACTGAATATTGTATTTCACTGAGTTCTAGAAGCATTGAATTCTGTATCGAGTTATAAATATACAAAGAAGGTAAAATCAGCATCTAAAATACAGCTAATAGACCAAAGAGGACTCTATTGTAACTTATTAAGTAGTTAATTTGTGACATTGAGATGAGCAGTAGGGGTCAGAGATTGTTAATTCTGGAAAAATTATCAGAATGAGATTTTTAAATTATGACATCTTTTTCATTTCTGTAAAACAATATGAGTAGTATATGGACACATTTTTGCAAACAGTAAAATATAGAGGCCCACTCAGCATCTTTTCAGTCTGTTTTTCCTTTTTCTTCTCTTCTTCTTCCTCTGTCCTAAAGATAGTAATGAGCTCAGATTTTGCATTTATCATTGCATTTATTATACCTTTACTATAATTTTATAATAATATATATGTCTATGTAAATACATACATACATATATATGTCTTTATGTCTATAGTAAATATTTTAAATTTTATACATTGCTCAATCATATATAAATAGAACCTAATGCTTGTGTTCCTCTGTGATTTCTCAACATGATGTTTAAGATTTAAGCATGTTGTTGCCTAAGCTGTAGTTTTTTTTATTGTTTTTCTATATATTATTCTTTAGTAATAAGCCTCCAGAGGGGCATTTATTTACTTCATTATACTTCAGTGCCTACTCTGTGTGAGTGAAAGCAGATATAATGTAAGGCAGATTTAAGTATGAACCAGGTTTCTCTACCATAGCATTGAATAAATTTTTCTGACTATCGCCTCAGTAAGATACAAACTTGCTTTGCAAAATTGTCCTTAAATAAATTTTAGGTCACAGGAGATGCCCTTTGGTATTTTCCACTCCACTCTATATCATTTATTAAAAATGATTCTGGCTATGCCCCTCTGCACTGATCTATAGGACTCCTGCATGGTCATTATCAGCCACACAGCAGCCTTAGCCTGGGAAAAGCCTGAGCTGTTGCAGCACCGGCAGCCCGCAGCACTGCTGAGCACTGCCACACTGTGGTCCGACTAGCTACAGTGAGCTATTCTGCCTGCAAGCGCACAGGTGCTCCCTGCTCCACAACTTCTTCATATCTGATATCATTAGAGTTTTTCATTTCCTGGCTTACTAAATTTTGTTTATAATAAAAAAAAGTTGAACTGGACCTGAATTGTAAAACTTACCATAAGTAATTCAAATTAGGGCAAATCTGCTCAATTCAGTAAAATGATGTCTCATTCAGAAGACATCAGAAGTTTTCATTTTAGGGTCTTTTTAGTAAGTAACACATTTTAGAAAAAGACAACAACCTTATGCTACATGGATACCCTAACAAGTAAACTGGAACTAAAAGTTCATGTCTCAGATGGACCTTTGAGGTCTCAAATTTTCTAGAACACTAGAACTGTGCAAACTATGACAGCTGTCAAAAATCTTCCTTGAATTTTCATCTGAATCAATAGAAAGTTTAGATATTTGAGTAAATAAATAAAATGTGTGGTTTTGTACTTTCAGAGCTCGTTTCAAACATATTGAAGAAATTCTGTTTCCACTGTTTTTATTTAAGTTTGAGCAAAATTGTAATTTCCCCATTGTCTTCTATGAAGAATAATAGGAAAAGATTGGTATAATCTGTTTCTTTCACTCTTAATTCTAAATCCTTGAGATAAATTTGTAGTCTATGCATGTCATGCACTAATGGGAAACTAGGGCCCAAGGAGGCAGAGAAGTTTGCCCTCCCTACTTACTTGTGGAGAAGTCATGCAGAAGTTCAGGAGGGTAGGATTTCTAAATTTCCATGCCTATAATCTTGAGCAGTCTGCAACATCCCCAAGCCTTTAGCCATTCCCAGTGCTGAGGCAAATTAGTAAGACTGAGAACGCCAGTTATCTTCTTGTAGACAGGCAGCAAATTTATTTACGGCAAACTCTGGCCACTTGCCAACTAGAGAGCTATTCACACAAAATTGGTTGGGGAGGAGAGGCAGAGAAAGAAAGATAGGGAGGCTGATTCCTGCAACCAACAGTCACTCGGTCTTCTAAAGGCTTTGAAAGAAACTATAAAAGGTTATTTGGCCAAATATTTCCTAACCTAGTTTAGAAAGAAAGATGCCTGAGAAAAGTATTGATAGCATTCCAGTAACACAATTTCATTGTGCAGAGTGGCAGATAAGATCCAGGAAGCAGAGGGACTGACACTGGAAGCATCAAGACAGATAGTTCAGGTCCTATCCTTGTATCAGCCTGGCAATTGAAAAGACAACTTATGGGCCAGCCAGATAGCTCAGTGGATTAAAGCACCTGTTTAGGCAGACACGGGGACTGGGGTTTAATCCCTGGCCTACAATGCCAGCCCCACCCCTGGGGCACACTGAGATAGAGAATGAGACTGGGCTTGGTGATGTGTGTCAGTAATCCCAGCACTTAGAAGGCTGAAAAACAGGAAGCATCACTGAGTTTGATCTGCGTAGTGAGACACTGTGGACTCTGTACTAAATACATTAAAAAAGAAAAGAAAAGAAAATTTACATTTAGAAATGGCCTAAAGGAGTTTAGAGCATGAAGTTCCATCTATATACATAAGTTTAATAATAATACCTGCAATACCTTTTGCCATTTGACTCTCAGATTATTTTTTTCAGATAGAGAGTGAGAGATAAAGACAGACAGAGAGAGAGAGAAAGAGAGAGAGAGACACACACACACAGACATACACACAAAGCAAGAGAAAGAGACATATACAGAGAGGGGGAGAGAGAGACAGAGAGAGAAAGAAGGTGTGAGCGAGCTAGAGAGAGAGCTTAACATGAGAGGCCTTAATTTGGACTCCAACACCACATTTAAAATAAAAACTCAATCTCTAACCAAAAGACTCTCCATGGTTGACGTTGAGTTCTTAAAATTCATGATTTCAATGCAATTATTTATTTTCATATATGTTTTAAAGAAATAACATTTAAATGTGAGTTTAAAGGCTGAAAAAATCTTAAGGCAATAAAGTATAGTTCATAAGCACTCTAGGTCTAATACAAATTGATATTCAAGAAATGATACTAGCTTATAACTCATGCATCTGTCCAACACCACACCAGATATTTATGAAGGGCTTTATATTTTGCAAAATACTTACATGCAAATTTTCACTAACATGCTATAGAACCCTGAAACAGTGTCTGAGTGGATCCACTGATATCAGTAGTGACATGAGGTGGCTAGAGCCCTGCCTCCCCATCCTCAGGCCTGAGAATCTGCTCTGTGGGAAGTCAGGCGTATATCTGTGATATTGCTTACAATTCAGTCATCCCTCTGATCAGCCTGGCTTTACCACTCCCTATGGTTTGGGTGACAAGATCCGTAGTGAGATCACCCTGACATGCTGCCAGCAACTTCCTGTGTCATCCTTCCCAGCTGTCTCCTCCTGAATGTTTCAGCACAGCATAGGTGCTCAGAGACATTAATGAGAGTGGAACTTCACCTGTGCAGGAAGCTGAGCAGAGGAAATATTTTGTACATGTTGCTCTTTCTAATAGCACCAAAATAGCAAACCACAGGTCAATTAAAAGACAAAGAGAAAGGAGCCCCAGAACAATCAGGTTTTAAAATGACCAGGTCTTTCTGAAATGAATTTAACATTACTCGAGAACCGGAGGTAGTGATGCCTCCAGTGATACCTCTGACAACTCTAAAAGCATGGACCACACAAAAACTGGAATTTGGCCATTTGCCACCAGAGTCCCAGTGCCACCCTATTGTCACACATGATTTGTCCTTTTTTCTAGTCTTTCTCTTGCCTATTTCTGAAACCTAGAGCTGTTGAGTTGGCAGAATTTCACCTAGGATAATAAAGAATGGCGTGATAGCATGGGTAGGAAGATGACAATGTTTGAAAGAAGTCATTTTTATAATGTTGCCAAATAAGTCCAACTCTTTCATGAACTGTTCACTGATCTGTTTTGAAAAATTAAGGAAATAAGGAATAACAGAGAAGATCGGATCTATTCTGCCTCTGCTATCCAAGTGCTAGCCCCTGAAGTTGTGCTCTCCTTGTTCTTCTATAGTCATCTACACACTTGGAGAAATCAAATGTGTTCTGTCCAAGTCTTTGCATTTGGTCAAGTAACTCAGCCCCGTATATTAGTTTGAGAAAACACCTGACCTTTTGTACTTTAAGGTTACACTTGAATATGGACCAGTGACGTTACTCATTACCCAGTCTAGGAAATCCTAGGTGCTAATTTTTATAAGTAACCAAACTATCTCGTTAGTGTAATTTTTTTCTCTCTTCAGTGAGTACAGAACTTTTAATATTTCAAAGGTTATTTTAGCTTCAGAAATATGTAAAAATATTCCCCAGTGGTTGATAACAAATTGAAAACATTCTTGAACCGTTGGAGGGAGTGATTCTTACATCTACACAGGAAGCATCCAGAACAGCTGGCAACTGTGTCTAGAAGCTAGAAAGCTGGTGGAACAATCTATAGGCAAAGCAATCAGCTAATGAGGAGCTGTAAGAAATTCCACATAATGAACTCCGCAGCCTGTTGTGGAGGCAAGCTCCCTCTCTGCCTTCCTTCCACAGCCACTCATTTGGCAATATTCTGTGTCTAACAATATTCCTTGGAAACAGTCGAGAAATATTTCAGACATTATGCCACTGGGCATACTAGAGGGCACAGATACTCTGGTAAATCCAAGAGAAAACAGAAGGCGAGAAAGAGAGAAAAAGCTGACTACAATTAAAATAGTAATGTAACTCTTCTCCCCCTAAAGAAGTTTAAGAGACACGGATACCACAGGTTAAAAAAAAAGACCACATAAATTTCAGCTCTTTAGGGAATGGTACCTTGCTGGAATATGGGAAATCATTAGCAAACGACACAGAGTCAAGTGCCAAGGGTCAGAGAAATGACCAGAATCCTTAGTTGCTCTCAAGATTTTGTACAGAGTGAAGTTCCAGAAACTGAGAAGCTAAACACAGTGTCTTCCAAGATCCAACCTGCTTGGCATGGAAAAGGCCCAAAGAGCCCACCCAACATGAAAGAGTCAGACAAACCCAGGCGATCTCTCTTAAGCAGATCCCGTTGGCTAGCTCAGTGGCTTTCCTGTACCAGAAGAGTTGGGAGAGGTGAGTGTGTACTTTCATAATCTTCCATGACGTGGCAGACAAGAGTTACAAGTGGACTTTTGTGGGGCTGCATTCTGGAAAGCTTTGCTTTGCTAATAAAAACAACAGGGATAAGTTCTTGGCTACTTCCCAGTCTCATTTTTGTGCCTTATGTGGGGATGTGTTGTCAGAAGCCAGCGGCACTGGTCTTAAAAAGCAGCAGAGAGGTAACAGAACTTCAGAGTCCTCATCCCTGACCTAGCTGAGCTGATGGGCCACCATCAGCACCCACCTCCTTCTGCAATTCTTGTCATATTAAAAAAAAATAAGCCCTTATGCATTGTGATCACAGCAAGATTTTTGATACTTGCTACCGACATATCATTATATGACACAGTGTGTGAGTTCTCTCTTGACTAAAATTTTTCATAGCTTTGTATAAAATATTGTTGTCTTGTGTCTCAGAGATAGTTCTAGGTGGGCTGAGGCAGGTCACAGAGTGTATGCCTCTTTACAAAACTGGAGAAATAACTGGAAGGAATAATTTAGTTATACCTACATGGGTGAGTGCAAGTATAATACAACACTACCCAACAAGGAAGTCAGGGACTGTGAGCGTTCTTTCTGTGTTTTATGTTTCAAACTTTTGATAATTTTCATGAGTCATTCGTTATAATTCCTGGAGTTTGTGTGCCATCGCTGATCCTACTACTGCTGAAGCTAGGAAATGCTTTAAGGTAAGGTCAATGAAAAACATTGGGAGAGAGAGAGAGAGACATGGAGCCAGAAGTCCCTTAGGAGACAGGGGAAGGACATAGAGTATTATGGGAAGGCTAGGGTAGTGGTCCAGGAAAAATTGCTTTATTTATTGCTGTGTCCTCTAAGTTAACATTTTGGAACATTTTGAATGAGATAACATTAATTTCAAAACACCAACTGCAGCTCTGTTGCTATTGGTTTAATTTTGGGTCAAGGTCCAAAATTTAATTACTCTAGGGAACTTTTTCTTATGAAATTTTGATCCCCACCCCCTCATATCCTGAAAGGATAAGAAAATGTTCTGAGACAATGTGAACTTGTATGAGCTTTCTGGTTCTATTTTCAAGCAAAAGAATTAGGGGTCAAGTTGAATGATTTGAAGCATTAAAAAGAGGTGCTATAGTGGGCCAGTGAGATGGCTCAGTGGCATAAGTGCCTGCCTGGAAAGTGCAAGGTTCAGAATTCAATCCCTGGAACTAAAAAACAAAACAAAGAAACAAACAAACACCTAGAAGCTGGTAGAGATCTGCAAGGTGACAGATCTGCACATTTCCCTAGAAAAATTCTGCTGAATTTTATATTTTTCAAAATGTGATGAAAAAGAAAGGAAAGTCATGTTCATCAAATAAGAGGCTTTGAAATTCTTAAAAGTTCTCTCATTTGGGTTGTCGATAATGCTGCTTGACTGGCAAGTTTGGCAAGAGCTTAGAGATAGCGATCTCCTTAAGTATGACATGCAAGGGAAAATGGAGCCGAGAATGAATAAGAATTAAGGTTTGAAAGTTAAAAGAAGTCAAAAGCAGCCTGTCTGTGGAGTGGAAGAATAATGGTGTACAAAATAAAGATCAATGTGACAACCTTTGTGTAATAAAAATCTGTTTAAAGTTAGAAAAAAAACAAACAAACAAACAAAAAAAAACGGACTGGAAATGTTTTCCAAAAGTACATTTTTCCCCTGTAAAGCATAAATTAAGCATCAGAACTTACCACATTTCAAGCACAAGGTTAAAACAAGACAAAAAAGCAATCTAGTGTTTTTCATGTTCATGAAATGATTTGCTGAAGCTTTGCTCAATGTACAGAGCTTTGAAAGTACGTTCCGGGCATGTTGTTCGTTATGCCTGCTGAGGATTCTAAGGGTGGACTCATGCTGCTAACTAACTTGACACTTAGGAAAACAGGCAAAAGCTTATCAAGGCCCTCTGTGTGTTCTTGGAAGACTGACATGTAGTAAATTGCCGACTGCTTGTATACATAATATGTTTTTAAAGAATTCTTTATTTTAAAATGTAATAAAGGAAATGGTTTCTTACCTATATGTTCTTTTGAAAATGTATTGTTCAATAACATCTCATACATAAAGTTGATATTGACCATCTTCCCCCCTTGAGTTTTGCTTGTTTTATCTACAGAACTTAAATTAGGTAATGTGCCTGAAAAATAAAAACTTTTATAAATTCACACACAATACCCTTGCCAGAAAAAATGCTCTGGGCCAGAGATAGCTCAGTGGACTAAGTGCATGCTGAGGCAAGTTCAATCCCCGGGGACCAGAGTTCAATCCCCGGCGCCACATGACTTGCTGGCCCTGCCCTCAGGCATGCTGAACCTGCTACAGAGTCCAGGCATGGTGGCTCATGCCTGTAATCTCATCACTGGGGAGGCTGAAAACAGGAGGATCACTACAGGTCTCACACTACTTCATAGTGAGACCCTGTACCAAATACATAAGAGAGAGAGACAGAGAGAGAGAGAGAGAGAGAGAGAGAGAGAGAGAGAGAGAGAGAGAGA
>NDGN011549346.1:872-11842 GCA_002564285.1 Tympanoctomys barrerae | reverse complement strand
GAAAGAAAGAAAGAAAGAAAGAAAGAAAGAAAGAAAGAAAGAAAGAAGGAAAGAAAGAGAAAAACCCACAATTTCAAACATCCAGTGTAGTGCTGGAGAGATAGCTTGACAGGCTTAAGTGCCTGCTTGGCAAATACAAAGACCTGGGTTCAATCCTCGGGACTGTATACTGTGCTGGCACTGTGCTGAGTTGGCCACCAAAATGGGGGATCGTGGCACACACCTGTAATCCCAGCTCTGAGGAGGCTGAGACAGAAGGATCACTATGACTCTGGGCTACATAGTGAGACCGTGTAACAAATAAAAAAAAAAAAATCAGTGGGGAAAGATTAGTCAATAAAAAAAACACCCCCATATTTTTTAATGAGTGGCTTCTTTCTAGAGTGTATATTAGTGAAATCTAGCAGACATGGAAGAGCAATGGTAAGTCACTACTAAGTGCTATTTTATTTCCACACTCACGTTTCTCTGTGGGAATACTGAGTTTTGCCTCACCTTTCCCGCTGGACACAGTGACTCAGTGATGTGCTGTCTATTTTATGGCTATTTTCCCATCATTTCTTCTCAGTTTTTATGTCCTTCCGTGTGCCCTAAGTCATTGCTTTCTTTGACTAGCTGTATAGTCTCTGGGCTTGTTAGGTCCTCCCATCACCATATCTAGAGTCCCCTCTGTCTATTCACCCCGGCCTGTGGCCACCATCCAAACCTACTTACATGTGTCCCTGATCCCATTGCCAGATGAGGACACCTAACAGATTACTGAGTCCTCTGTCGGGTGCAGGTGGCAGAGCCAGGGGCCATGCAGTCTGTTGGATTTAATGGCAGTGCTTTCAGACCCAGCACCCTCTGCAGACCACGCATGATCAGCCTGGCTGCTCACCTTGGAGGGAAGGACCCCCATGTACTTCCCAGACTACACTTACTCTTCTCAGGGCATCTATATCAAATCCATGACCAGCCCACATCAGTCTCTATCTCCCCCCTAGTCACTGTGGCAGAATGACCCAGAAGCCCTGGAGTAGAGTCATTCTGTAGGTCAGTCTAAAACAACCTTTTCCCCAAATGGCTTCTGAGTAAACTTGCTTTCTGATCTGGCAGGCACTGCACTGCACTCCAGTTCCAACCCGCTGTGTGGAAGAAGTTATTTCAGATTAAAACTCCACTGTTTTTTCAGCTTACAATAATTGTAGTTTTCTTGGAGCCAGTGCTACCAGCCTAGTCTGATGCTGCTTCTTGGAGCTGCCCACATTCTCCATCTGAAGTTGTGTTAGCAAAGACAGGTCCTCCCCAGTTACTGGGCGTAGGTAGTATTCTAGTCTGCTTTGTTCTTTTCTCTGCATTATCTTCAGCTTTTCCAGCTTCTCAAATAGTTTCTATTTTTCATGTTTGTACTTTTGGTACTTTCTTGATTCCTGGAATTTTTTTTCTTCTTCAATGAGTTGTTTCATGGTTTCTGGATTCTAGGTCCAGAGGAGGCTGTATTTTGCTTCACCTCTTGCTCCACTATTTTTAAGCCCATGCTACAATTATAGCTGGGTTTTCAGCATTCCATATAAGGTATGCCTCATATGGTTATCACTGTTTAGCTTACTTGAGGTTGGTTAAGATTCCTAAATACACACACTGAAATTTTTCAACATATTTGAAAAATTTCACCCATTATTTCTTTAAGTATTTTTTCTGCTTCAATCTTTTCTTTTCTTCCCCCTTTTTAGCACTAATTTTATGTTTATAGGATTAAATTATGCTGTTCTACAAGACATGGAGGCTCTGTGTTGTTTGTTTGTTTGTTTCCATCTGTGCACTAGTTTTGATAGTTTCCATCATCTTGCCTTCAGGTTTACTGCCCTTTCCTGTTGACCCAATACAGTTAGGTCTTTAGTATACATCATTAAACTTCTAAATCTATAATTTCCAGCTGGTTTCTTGTTTTAAGCTTTTCATCCCTCAGTTAAATCTATTAACTTTTTATATTCATCTTTTTCTTTGATCCCTGGATAAAATTATAAAGCTATTTTAAAGTTCTAATAATTCTAATGCCTGTCTTCTATTAATAAGACTTAATATATGTCCTCAATGTCATCACTGTTTCTTTTCCATAATTTAATCTGTATTTTATTTTTATTTCATTTCATACGTTTGTAGCACATAATGATTATATTCATTGCAGGGAGTTGGTACATGTAATTTCCTTTTGATTGTGGACTGTATGTTCTCCTTGTCACCTGCAGTGATTCTTTGTTTTTTTTGTTTTTTGATTTTGTTTTTGTTTTTGTTTTTTTGGACCTGGAATTGAACTCAGGACCTTGTGGTTGCCACGCAGTGTTTGTGCCACTCAGCTATATTCCTGGCCCATGATTCTTTACTGTAGACTGGAAATGAAAATGATGTTTCATGCTGAACTTTTGATTTTCTTTAAAATGTTGCATTTACTTATGACATCTGTTAACTTGCCAAATGATCAACTCTTTTATTCTGAGACTTGTTTTAGGCTGCTCTAAGGCAGAACTTGAATAATCCTTATGTATGGAATTGAAGCAGGAAATTGTATGGGAACCCCAACAACCTACAAAAGGTGAAGTTTTAGGAACAAAGAGTAGTTTATTCTGCGGGCATCTCTTCAAAAACTAATGTCTCCTTGAGAGCCAAGAACAAAGCTTTGCCTCCACTTTTATATTGTTTCTTTCCTATGGGGCAATTTTTCATTGGACATCAGCATGAAGCAAGATTATGGAAGCAAAGTAGTGGTTAAGAAGGTGAACAGTGACCAAGGAAGAGTGGAGATAGCTCTGGCAGAGCTTTCTAAGTCAGCTATGCTCCACTGACATTACGTTGAGCCCATACATAGCTAGAGTCATAACCATCAATTACCACAGGGAGCTTAGCTGTACAGGTAACCAACCACAGTTGCCCAATTTTACCCTTGGAGGTGGTTTCTTCTCTTGGTCCTCAATTAAATACCTAAGTTGTTCAGTAAGTTCGTTGCTAGCAGGTTGGATCTGCAGCATTTTCCAGACCTGCATGACCTCTGCGATCTTGAGTATGCTCAGAGGCCTCTGTAACTGTTTTGTATCTTGGGGTCTCCATTTGCCCACATACAGATTAATCTTTAGCCAAAGACTCAAGGATTTAAGGGACTCTGAAAAATCCAAGATTTCAGCAGCTCATTCTCAGAGAAGCTCTCTTGTCTATAGGGTTTTCAAAGGGTAGCTTCGCTATCTCAGTTTCCCCAGCCTAATGATCCCACTGCTATGTATCTGAGATTCATCTTCCTGTGCCACAGTTTGGAAAATGCCCCCATGTGGAATGGCAGGGTGAATGTCCTATTTCTCTTTCTTTCAAAGATCATATACAGTCTATTTTCTGTTGCTTAAAAACAGACATTTCATTTGGTTTTTATGTTGGGAGGGTGTACTAGTCACCTTTTTGTTGCTGTGACAAACTACTTGACACTTGCAACTTAAAGGTATCTTCACTTAAAGGTGGCTTCAAGTTTCAGAAGTTTCAACCCATGGTAGGCTGACTCCAAATCAGAAACATCTTGGCAGAAGGTCAGGGCTAAGGAAATATACTCACATCTCAATAATCAGAGCAAGAAAGGAAGAGCCAGAGTACAGGGAGCCAAGGACTAGACGTAGTCCCCAAGGACCCACCCCGTGACACACCAGACAGACAGACGTGTGCTTTTCCAACTGCCAAGGCGTCTCTCAAGCCAATCACATTGAACATCAAGGTCAACCATCCCAAAGGGTGGGTCTGATTCTTGTTGCTTCCTCAAATCCAGAATAGGTCAGCTCAGGGGTTTTGAACGTAAGTCTCATATTTTGGAAAGAAACTTTTATTTTCATTATTTATTTTTCCAAAATGGCACAAAAGTAATTCTGCTCTTCTTTCACATAATCTTCTCTGTAGCCTGCTCCTTGTTTGTTTGTTTTCTGTACTGGAGATCAAACGCAGGATCTTGCACTTGCCAGGCAGGTACTTATGCTGCTGAGCTATATTCCCGTCCTCTGCTCCTTTTCTTCCTTAGTTGTCCTTAATTAGAAGAACTCGTGGTTGGCTTATAGGCACCTGGAATTCTGGCATCTACAGAAAAGTTTTGTACACCAGTAAGTCTGCACATAGTAAAGGTTCATTTGTGGAAAAAAGAGGGATTTATGCACAGAAGCAGATAACAGCTAGAAAACCTAGGTAATTGTAGTTTGCATGGAACTTGTTTGTTGTAATTTTCTTCCAGCTCCATGTTTATATCCCCCGAGGGCATAGTTCTTACTTTTCACTGCTCAAGAGTGGTCTCAGAAATCCGTGTCTCCCTCAGAAAAGTCCAGGGAACCTCCACTCCAGCTTCCTGACTTCCACGAAGTTTCTGATTCATCGTCCACTCTAGTGAAGTTCTTTGTTTCCAACCAAGATTTTTATGGTCTATATTGCAAATTTAATCATGGTTAAAGTGAAACCTCATCTTCAACCCTACCTACTCCACCACCAAAATTAGAGAGTAGGCAACCCATGACATAACAATCTTGATAATGTTTTAAGGATCCCTCAGTCTTCACAGTACTAATCAAACACAGAACACATAATATAAGGAGAATACCCTTCCAAACTAGTGCACGTATTTTGTTGAATGTTAGCGGAGAAGAACCTCACAAATCACCAAATTCAGTTTCTTTGTTTGCATTTTAGGTAAATGAAGTCCATACAGACTGACACTCTCCTCAAATCCTCCTATAAGATGGAAAGCAGACTGATAGTGCATGCTTTCTGACCTCTATTGCAGAACTTGGGGGTAAGAGCTGGGGATCAAACTCAAAACTCAGGGCTTCACACATTCTAGGCAAGCATCTACTAAGCTGAGCCTCAGTTCCCTGCTGCAGAATATTGAAACTTTGCTGTGCAAAAACAAAGACTTACCATTTCTAGTTTCCTTGTTCTAGTAGAGGCAGATTTACTTTTCAAATGAATAGAATTCTATGAAAAGGCAAACTAGAGATGATTAAAAAGATCATGTCATTTTATCTTGCTTATAGCAATGCATTCTATTTCTTAATGCTTAGCTTATTATGTTAAAGGCCTGTGTTTTAATTAAAAATATTCAGTTTATGTTGTAATGAATGCATATATTTTATTTCAAAGTATCCATTTTACTGTGGGTCTTCACAGCTGAATAAGCAGGCCATCACAGCCTATTTTGCTTACATGTTACCTCATTTTTCTGTACTTACCTAGATCTGTCTGGGGCTTTTGGATGATTGACTTTCAAACTGAAAAGCAGAACACCACACATCATTTGTCTTAAAGCCACATTCACGTGGATCTAGCAATTATCTACACAGGGTATCACCTATTTTCATGCCTTTGCAAATAAATCATCTTCACTTGAATAAAAATCATTTGCTTCTTGATTCCTCATTATTTATAAATTGTATTGAGCTTTATGCTTTTAAAGTATAAAGAGGCCTCATCTTTAAACTCTCAGTGCTATAATTTTGACATCCTTTAAGGACTTCAGACCACAAGTATTAAGTGTTTGTGGAAGGTCCTAAAACAAAACCACCATTATTTCTGTCCTCATAATGTCTCTAATTAAGTTAAGTGGTCAAGATGTAGATTCACTCAAAAGAAAACTTAACTGTGGATAAGTTGGGGAAATAAGGAGTAGCACTGTAGAAGGAGTATGTGTAACATATGGAAAGGGAATCTGTGAAGCTGGAAGGCAAATATTCAAAACAACAGCAACAAAATAAACAGATGCAGAGAAGAGAGCATGCAGATTATTTACAAGAATGGCACTAAGTGACAAATAGGAACCAGGAGCTACCCTTCTCTGAATTTCAGGCTCTTTTTGGATTCTCAGGCATCCTTGGTCTCATTTGAATTCCCAACCATGAATCAGGAGTTGTCATCCAACTTCAATAATACAATAGACATCAGCTCTGTTAAAGTTTGGGTCCAGAATGTTCCCAAAGGCCAATGTGTTAATTTTGGATGGCAGTGTGGTGCTTTTAGGAGGTAAGGTTCATGGGGAGGTCTTCTAGTTACTAGATGTGTCCTTAAAGGGAATTGTCAACCCCTCACCTCTTCCACTTTGGCTCCTTTTTTGATTGGCTATATGATGAATGGTTTTGCTATGCCAGGCATTTCTGCCATGATGTGAAGCCTAACCATGCACCAAAAAGCATTGGCAATCATGGAGCATGAACTGGGATCTCTGAAATTTGGAGCCAAAATAAACTGTCTTTCTCTATTAGTTGATTATCTCAGGGATTCTGCATCATGACAAAAAGTTGACTACCACAGCATCCTTATTTCATGGACAGAGAAGTTGAAATTCAGTGAGGTAGGCAAATTCCCTTAGGTTCTAAAACCAATAATTGTGGCTCAGAATTTGATAGTTCAGTGGGCTCCTGTACTCTTGACCATGGTGCCCCAAGACTGCCTCTGAACAGATAGGGTAGGGCTCACACAGTTGCATCTTTCCTGATCAACTCTGTGGAAGTGTGGAGCTGCCTCTGATTCAGGATGCTTTGGGCACTGCTTTATCTTGTGCACTTTCCTCTGCCTCATAAACCGGAAGATTCTGGGGACCCACTTCTGCTTAATACACCATCCAAATGTTTGCTCCATGGAGTTCCTTATAACCAGCCTACTCCAACTCCGACCTCAGCTCTAGCCTCTGACCTACATTATTCTGAAGTTATTATATAGTTATAAATACAATTTGCAGTACACTGTGATTATTATAACCTCTAACAGAATCCTAAACTCCCATTTGGAAAGAGAGATGAGACTTGAAAAGGATCTTGTAAAAGTCAAGCTGAAGGTACAGAAGGCCATTATAAACAGGAAGGCAAAACCTCACCAAGTCCAGTAGGTGAGGACAGTACTTTAACAGGCATTTACATTAATAGACTATTATTAAACTTTTATTTTCATGTAGTTGTATTTGTGAAAACACGCTGAAAGTTATATCTGCTGACTAGGTCAGAACTCCCTGCAGGCAAAGTGTAATCTCTACTATTATTCTTTGTTCTATTCTGAGAAAGAATAACCAGAGTAGCAACGCAGCCCAGCGATAGAACACTTACTTGCCCAGCATGTGGGAAGCCCTGGGTTTGATTTTCAGCACTGTAGAAAGAAGCAAAACAAACAGCAACAAAACAAAACCTCAAGACAGGGTCATACCTGACTTTGTATTTTTTGCAGGTGGTTCATGTTAAATATTGAAAAAGAACAATATTCTTTTCACTATAGATATAGATGGACTATCTGAAGGTAATGAGGATTCCCACAAAAATTACTGCTGTGATAACCAACATTTAATTGCTCTCTGAAATACAATAGATTGGACAGTATTTTAATCTACTAAACTTGTGAATATTTTTTGTGGTATTGAAATTTCTCAAGTACTTAGTATATCCCAGTAAAGAAGTCCTTATCTGTGAGCAAAAGGTATCAATGTGGATGAATGATAAATTGGCAATATTTATTGAGTGTTGTACTATGCTGAAACAATATTTGTATCTGGTATGTTTATAGTTAGATATAAAATACACTATGCTTGCATTGACTCTAGCTTGTTAAGTCATCTCTTCAAGGAAAAGATGTTACTTAATTTTTAATTAGGCTTGTGTCACTGGCCAAAGAAGATAAGTCTAACATTTTTAAACTTCCCATCAACCACTACTGAAATACTTTGGGTATGTGCATATTCATTAGCTGAATCAGAACACACAAATGCCTGGCAGGTCAAGACAGCTGACCCATGAGGGCATATTTTCTGTGGGAAGTGCCTGAGCCCCAGCTGAGGGGCTCACCCCAAAGTGTCTGGTCTTGGCGTTCTTCCCTGTGAGACTGTTTCATTTTCAGTGTTCTCAGAAAAACACTGAGACCTTGTATTTTTTTACTTTGCTCCACACTTCCCCCTTTTACTGTGTATAAATAAGGACACAGACTACACTGGGTTGTCCTTGCCTCTTCATCAGAGAGGCCAGGCCCCACCTGGTCTCAGCTTTCCTTTTAGAATGTGTCTAGTTGGGGGGCCTGGGAGATGGCTCAGTGGATGAAGCGCATCCCTGGCAAGCACAAGGGCCTGAGTTCAATCCCTGGTTCTGCCATACAAAACAAAACAAAACATGTAGAATGCGTCTAGTTTTTTCTCCATCTCCTATCACCCCCTCTCATAACCCTGCTGTCTGGGCAGGTCATGGCACTTCTCCTGTACTATAAGACTGGATGGGTAAAAGTGCTTTCTTTTGTAAGGCTGAGAGGTTGTGTGGCTCATAGCACTTGTTGATGATAAACATTGGCAATGTGGAGGTCGCATGTACCCATGTTTCTCTTCTTCATATAAACGTTTTAGGAACTAAAGTTTAGGGACCTTGCACTAAGAAGGGAATCAGAGTCTAATTCTAGTATAAGTCATCATTCTAGAAATTTTAATGCATAAAAATCTTTGAGAGAAGTGAAATAATACTTAAGTTCATCTCCTGAGAATTTTCATTTAATTTCCCTTTGGGATCTGGTAAAATGTGCTGGAGTAGGACTTAAGCAAAGCCCATCTTCCTTCTCTCCACTTCAACACGATTCTCTCCTTTCCTTCGGATAATCATTTGTGGAAATTGGAGTCCCTGCAGGAAGGAAGCCTTGTCTCTGCTACTTTTTCAGAAGATTTAACCAGTCAGACTAAAGGGGGGTAAGGAGATTCTTTGTATTGGATCTAGATTTCCTAGAGCATGTGTACACATGCACTGGGAGTTGTTGCCACTTCCGGGTCTAGACTGTTCTGAAGGGGAAGGGCCAGTGCAGTCCTCTGTGCCAGCAAGTCTTGAACCTCAGCAGTGGCCTGGGAAGAAGTGGGGCGCCACATGATCCCAAAGAAGTGTTCTGTGTTTGTTAGAGAGAAAGGGAACGTGTCTGAGTCTTTCCTACAGCCTGATGTGAAGAAGGCTGGAACCCGCGGAAAGATAAGAACTGAGTGGTTTCCCAGCGGCTTCCAAGCCCCACAGTGGGGCACACCATGGGAAAAAGCACTTGACGTAGGGGGCTGCTGGTGAGGCCAAACGGAGTTGAGACTGCTGCTTTCTGAGCGGCCTTCGGTGATGGAGGGGCTGGAGATGCCTACACACCATCCAAAGAAAGAGGGTAAACCCTCTGTATGGACTCATCAGACTCGGTTGCCAGTATTAGAACAAACCCAAGGCGGCTGGAGGGCTGTGATTCTGAATTGTGTGACGCAGCATGTCTACAATGTTTGCATGCGGGAGTCTGACTTACTTCACTTATGAGTACAGTCTCTAGTTGCATCCATCTACCTATAAAATTCTGTTGTTTATCTTTCTTTCTACCTGAGTAATACTCCATTGTCTAACCATACCACATCTTTTTTATCTATTCTTCCACAGTGTAAGAAACTCAAAGAGCAAATAAAATCCAAAAGGTACAGTAGATATTGTCAAAGGGGAAAAAAAGCTGCTCAAAAGGAAAGAACAACTGGGGTGGGGGAAAGGAGAAAGAAAAAAAAATAAGGCATAATATATATTACCTAACATAATTGTATTACTAATTTCTATTTATTTATTGAAAGAAACAGTTAATGCTTTTTTGATCAATTTTGCATCCCTATATCTGATAATCTGAAGGTAATAATATGTAATATAACAACTATTATTAATTTCCTATCATCTTGTTTTGAAATTTTGTATCATTTTTGGGTTTTTTTATTTTTTATTTTCTTTAAAATAAAAAAAATTAAAATAATATGTCCAATCCATCTGTTTCTTTGTCCTTGGATGAATACCTAGTTATTTATAATTATATCCATTCATTGACCATAGCTATAATGAAATACCCAAGGCTGGGTACTTTAAAATAAAGAATTCTAGGAACTAGAGTTTAAATAGTACAGTAGTGGCTACTGCAGGGTTCCCCTGGTTTTCACATCATGATAGTAGCATTATGGTGCGTGCATGGGTGAGGAGAGATCGTGTAGCGAGACAGGAAACCGGATAGTGGGGAAAGCCAGTCTTACTTTTCAGTAACAGCCTTCTCAGAGAAACTCACCAGAGTCCCAGGAAAGCTACGTTAATCCCTTCCAAAGGTGGTGTTCCCAGTGACTTAATGACGACCCTTAGACTCCATCTTTTAGAGGCAGAAGGACTTTAAAATATCCACACCAGTGGAGATTTCCATATTAAAGTGACTTCCAACCCTGAAGGACAAGCCCTATGTAAACCATAACAACTGTGTTACTGAACATATTTCCTTGCTACTGCTACTTGATAAAGTGCTGAGTATGATGCTATAGCAAGGTACTTCCTATCCTTCCTCCATCTCCACTAGCCATCAGGTAGCCCCAGGAGAAGGCAAGCATCCCCTCTGCTTGACAACCAAATTCAACATGCTATGGTTGGGGAAAGAATGGAAAACCAAACCATCTCTATACCTCATACTCCAAGCCTTTCTTTCCATCCCAAGCCTAATCTGTGTCAAGGATGGAAGAAATAGAAATTTAACAGAATATATTTCAATGACTGGGTATAATAAAAAATTATGGGTTCTGGCAAAGATATCACTAGGGGAAGAAAGAAACCTCATTTGATATAGCACCCGTGAAGGCTGCAGTTAAAGGAAGTATCTGTCTTCATCCTCTCAAAGAATTTAAGTTCCTTGATGGGGCAGTTACATGCATAATTCACTTAAGAAAGATTGTCATCCAGTGAGTCTGATTTTTTTCTAAGTTTATGCTTTTAAGAAACAAAGTTAGAGGGCCAGCCAAATAGCTCAGCAGATTAAAGTGTCTGCAAGCAGGCGCAGGTTCCAGGGGTTCGATTCCAGGGCCTGCCGTGCCAGCCCCGCCCCTGGGGCACACTGAGAAGGCAATTAAGAATGGGTGTGGTGGTGCATGGCTATAATCCTAGCTCTTGGGAGGCTGTAAACAGGCAGATCACTACAAGTCTGATCTAGTAGTG
>NDGN011549345.1:1396-14170 GCA_002564285.1 Tympanoctomys barrerae | reverse complement strand
ACAATATGCAATGTATTAATTATTGAAAATGTGCCAGTAATCAGTTGTGAAACTGTCTCACTGCTATTTGTTTCTCAATAAAATTATTTTTAAAATTAATGAATGTTGAATAAAGTACAGAATTCAGTTAATAGCTTTGTATAAATATTGATGTATTAATTGTAACATATCTACCAAATACAAAAATTTATAATAATAGGAAAAGCTGAATATGGAGTAGAGAAGAACTCTGGATGTACTATCTTTACAAATTATCCATGAATCTAAAACTCTTAAGTTAATAAATAGTATATAAAGTGCTTTCTAATGTTGAAATTTTGTACCTAAAAGTATGCACAATGGAAATGTATGAAAAATTGAATTTATATTAAGACCCTCTTTCCCCTGCTGAGCAGTCCGTCAATTGCAGTCATTCTGGGGGGAGGGAGGTTACTCCCCAGTCACTGAGACATTCAAACAGTCAATTAGAGCCACTAAATCAGAAAGCAGCACAATCACGAACATAAAGTATAAATTTATCTGGTGGGAGAGGAAACTGCCAAATTTGATTCCTTCTTGTATAGCTGATCCAGTACTAAGAAATTAAGACAATGGCCTCTAACCTTACGTTTATTAACTGCAATAACAGGTAAGGAAATCCCAGTGTTCCACTTACCTGGAAGCAAAGACAAGATGTAGAGCTAACAACTAAGGAAAGGAAAGAACCCCAAGACAGGCTTGTCAAAACCTGCATAGAGGTGAGAGATAAAGACCAGACAGAAAATTTTACAAAGACATGGTATACAGTCAAAAAAGCCAGTGAATCAGAACTAGATCTTTTAAAGCACATTATTTTGCTTTTATTAAATGATACTTTCAGGGCCAGCCAAATAACTCAGTGGATTAAAACTCCTGCAAGCAGGCACAAGGGCTGAGGATTTGATCCCTAGGCCTGCAGTGCTGGCCCTGCCCCCAGTGTGCACTAGATGGCAATTGTGACTGGGAGTTGTGGCACATGCCTGTAATCCCAACCTCTTGGGAAGCTGTAAACAGATGAATCACTATGATCTAGTAGTGAGACCCTGAACACCCTGTAGACCCTTCCCTAAAATACAAAAAAAAAAAAAATACATTTTTAAAATATCTGTTGTATTCTTGGATTTTGCATGGGGAATGATACAGGACAGGATGCATAATTTATAAGATTATTTTATAATATCCAACCAAAGAGTCATATTCAAAAAGAGTGCAGGAAATCTGTCCTCACACTAAAGAGCAAAGACTCCAGCTGAGGACCTGGATCCAACAGCAATGTCCTGTGTGAGTCTAGCTGAAGACCTTGAGCCCATGACAATGTCTCATGTAGTCATGTTTCATGGATCTGCATTGAGAAGACCCAAAATGCATTGGTGGACACTAGAAAGTCTGCACCAGCAAGATGAATATCTGTGCTATCAGCCTGAGAGAACGGCCCTGGAGCTGTGAAGTGATGCTTGAAATAAGAACCAGAGCTCCCCTCCAAAGTGCCACAGCCACCCTGAGGGATGAGAAGTTCCTGAGCTCTGCCAAGTATGAGAACAGCTGGGTCTATAAAACCAGAGCAGCAAGCTTCTCCAGGAGACTGAGCATTGCACCATCAGAACTAGAGCTCCCGCAAAGTGAACCACAGCCATTCTCACCTTCAGAAAAGCCAGCACAACAAGCTGCTTCATGGAAACAAAGAGCTCCCTACAACTCTGCAACAGCTTCCTAACAGCTTCCCTCTTTCCTCGCCTGTTGTTTTAATTTTGGTGGCAACAATTCTCAGGCAGGCCTTCCACACCCAGCACCATGCTGATTCCGTTCAGCTGAGTGTCACAAGTTCACCAACTTTGCCAATCCACCACTGTATCCCTCTCAAATTTTAAAGAAAAATATAAGCAATAGTGCTTCATCTTGCTATTCAGATATAATTACTGCAAATTCTTTGAACCTCTGTAGAGATTCCTGGGCAGTGAGAGGTTCATAAGACGTGTTATATTCATGCTAGTCTTTAAAATGTGCTTTTGTCAAACAAAATCATGAACATATTTCTAGATGAATGAGTAAAATTCTACATTATTATTTTTATTTCATAGATAACATTTCATTACTTTATTACTAATTTTTGAATTTTATGCTAAAAATGTAGTTTATAGCCAACTTTTTCTATTGAAGTATGCATTAAGAATAAGTATATTGTACTGTTATAATCATGCTCTTGGAATAGTTTTATCACTAAGAGAAAAATGTACAATAGGAAAGCATTAGATTAAGAAATAGAAAACCTAAATTAAAATGTTGTAAATGCATATGGAAAAACTTTTCTTCTTAGCGATACTAAATCTCTCAACGTATGAACATGGAATCTCTCCTACTTATTTATGTGCTACTTAATTTTTCTATGTAAATTTTATAACATTTAGTGCACAAGTATTATTCTTCTATTGCAAAATCCATTCCTGTGTGTAATTACTGAGTGGAATTGTCTCAATGTTGTTTTTGAATTGTTCTTTGTTTGTATAAAGAAATATAATTAGTAGTGTACACTGGTCTTCTATCCTTCAATTTGTTGAACTCCTAGCAATATACTTTTGTTGTCAGTTTTGTAGGATTTCACAGTTCTGCATTTTTCTTTCCTAACTGGACATAGCTGTCTATCTATTTACCAATTTCCATCCATTCATTCTTCCTCTCATCCCAACCGTCCACAGTCATTACATTTATTGCACTGCCTACCTTCTGTAAAAAGTTAAGCAGTTGTGTTAAGAGTAATATCTTCCCCAGTTGCCAATTATAAGTGGAAAACATTTAGTCTAACATTATATATATATATTATATTATATATATTATATTATATATAATGTTATATAACATTATATATAATGTTATATATTATATATATAATATATATATATATATATATAGTTGAGGACATTCTTTTCCACACCTAGGTTATTGAGACTCTTTATCACAAATGAATTTGGAATTTTGACAGCTGTTTACTCTGTATTTATGAGATAATCATGAGAAGCTTTGTCTCCTTCATTCTACTAATAGGGTATATAATATTAATTGAGATACAAAGGTTAAGTCAAACTTTGCATTCTTGGTATAAATTCTACACAATTAAAATGCATCAGCCATTTTGTTTGTTTTCTCATCCTGCTGGACTTGATTAATAACATTTACCTTAGAATTGTTGCATCGATGTTCAGTGTGGGTGTCATGTAATGCTTTTGTTTCCGGCAATGACTTGCTGTCTGAAATAATAGTAACATTAAGCATAGAATGAATTTGAATATGTTCACTCATTCCATGATTTCTGCATAAGACTAAAGCATTTCTGGTTTTTTCCTCAATGTTTTATAGAATTCAACCTGTGAGGACTCCTATTTCTGGTATTCTTACTCCTTGCTTTGTGAGAAGGTTTAAAACTACTAATCCATCTTTCTACTTGTTCCAGATCAACTTCGCTGTTTCCTTTTTGTGCCAAATTTTGATCATTTGTGTCTGTTAAATATTAGTCTATTTCATATTAAGTAGTCTAATTTTGGTATGACTGTTAATAAAACTCTTTAATATTGCTCGTTAGGGGCTGAGAAGAAGGCTCAGTAGAATAAGTGCTTCCCTGGCAAGTGCAAGGGTCTGAGTTCAATCCCCAGTTGTGCCAAAAAAAATTATATATATATATATATATATATATATATATATATATATATTTAATTTTTGTGGAATTGGTAATCACAGAAACTACTTCATTACTAATTTTTCTCATTCACATTTTCTTTTTATTTTACTTTTACATGTATCACTCTGTCTAGGCAAAAGTTGTCAGTTTTGTTGCTTCTTTCCAAGCAACAAAATCAACTCTCCCAATTCTTTCCAGTCCTCCTCCAGAATTAGGCTAAGTTTCACAACAGTGAGCATGCGTGCTATGTGCACGGGGCTTCCCATGCGGCCCTGGGGCAGGATGGGTTGATGCCTGAGAGTGACAGAAAGCTGGGTCACATGCAGCTCCCCACAAATCAATTCTCAAATTGCTTGGGCTTCCACTGAGCTCTTTTTTAATATCACTTTTGTGGGACCAGAAGTATTAATTACAAAGTGGTTCCATTTTAAAAATCTTTTATGTGGTCCGTACACAGTTTCTACATTGCCCATGATTTTGCCAGTACAACATAATTTGCTTATATATTTCATGTAACCAACTTTCATTAATACTTTTCTTTTGTTTTCACAGTGCTGGCAATGGAACCGTGACCCTGAACCATACAAGGCGAACAGTAGAACAGCTACCTTCTTAGTTCTTCCTGTTCTTGTAAAGCCTTTTGCAAAAGTCTCTCAAATAGTATGCCTCCAAACTCTCCCCATAATAACAGTTAAGCCTTTCTCCACTGCTAGCAGATGTAGTGAGAGAACTTAAGGACTGCATACTTTGAAAACATTAATGATGCTCATAGGCAAATGGCCCAAATTAAAGAGATCTGGATACTGTGCCATGTAAGGATGTATTAAAAAATTAAGATGCATTAAATATAAAGACTGCCTAAACACTATTATCAATCTATAATAAAAGGAGTGTTTCAATTAGAAATTTTGGGCTAAAAATGGTCCTTAAATCATCTAATTCACTTAGATTGCATCTTAAATCATCAAATTGAAGTACTTTGCTAATCACAAACTTATCCCTCCTGTGAAAATATGGAGAACCCTCCTAAAACAAAATTGAAATTATACTGACTCGTTTTAATAAATTATAATAACAAAATTTATATATAACTGAATGATCCACAAATGAAATTTATCACTAGAAAGTTCTAGGCAGAGGTTGAGTGGGCATTAGTCAGGCATCTCGTAGGAACAGCTTTATACTACATGGATGTTTAGGGTCAATAATTTCAAGGCTCATCCTGTATCATAGAACTTGAGATATTTCAGTGAGGTTATGAGTTGTCCATTCTTTTCTTTCCTAAAGGTAAAGAGGGTGTGATCCACCTACCCTTGGAAATAGAATTTGTATTCCACAATGATCAGCTGGGGTCTCTGAACAGAGGAGACATGACATGGTAATGTAAAAAGTCTCCTATAACTAGCCTAGAGGTTGGCAAACTTCTCTGGACCTCACTGGTCTCACAGAGAATACATGTATAACAATGAGGAAGAATTATGCATTCCCAGTTTTATTTTCAGGACTGTTGTAAAGACACCCTTAAAATTATAAATTGACATGTTTGATGTAAGGGATTATAATTACATTTTTACAGAAGACAGTTCAATAGGAAATATGGAGCATCAGTATTAATTTTTTTTCAAGAGTCTAACATTCCATGAAGCAACAAGACTACCTTCCATACCAACTCCCATAACTTTTGGGCTTAGGCAATGCCGTGGTTGAGCTGATACTAAGACTACATTTGCTCCATAAAGAAAACATCAAATGAGTAAAAGATACTTTCACTAGCTATAGTAATCCATCGCGAGCTTATTTTCTGAAATTTCTCCATAACATCTGCAAAAGTAATAAACCAATTGCAAAAACCATCTGGAGGAGTGCAGACAGGGAGATTTAGTTTTAAAGACTCTACTCTGAATACCTGACACTATAATAGATAACGTGTGAGAAGACTGAAGCTATTAAGAGATCCATTATCATTAAGAAAAAAGACAGAGATTTTCTTGAAGGAAACTGTAACTGCTCATTACCATAATGCAACAGAATCACAAGGAGAATCATTGCTGAGAAGGCTGAGGCCCCACCTCCCCCGCTGAGCGGTTCTGTCCTGGGAAGCAGGCCAGCTTGACCGACTGAGGGGAGCTGGACCGCCGATGACTAAACCCACACCTTGGGCGAATCACTCGCGCCCATGGAACCCTGCACTTTTAATAAAAATAAGGAGTTTATTTTTCATCACCAACCCACCCACATGGCGACAGCCTGCTGAAGGAGCACAGCAGAGAAAAGCTTGGAGGACAAAACAGGCAAACTCTCCCAGCTCCAACTCTACTTCACCTCCCAGCAGCACAGCTGACGGAGGACAGACGATTAGATTCGGAGATAAATTTTGTCATCCCCTGGTATGGAGCAAATGAAGCCGAAGCCCAGAATCTGTCCCCACTCCTCACAGGACCATTTCTAGCCTCTGCCTTGTTCAAGTTCATGGTGAATAAGACAGAGAGGAGTTCGGTAGTTAAGAAGGGACTCAGAGACAGATTGCCCTGTTTTAATAATCATCTCTGCTACGTAAGGGTTTTTGGGGTCTTTGGAAAATATTTTAGCTCTCTAGCTTCAGTCTTCTTGTGTGTACATTGCGGGTTCTTAAAACAAAAATCATCACGTTATTATAGATTTGAGTTTATTTGTGGGAAACAGTGTCTTGCCTGCCAAATGGAAACTCCTCCTAGGAGCTGTCCTCTCTCCTCCCCTTCCTCTTCCTCCACAAAGCAACATTACTGTTATTATCTTGGTATTTAAAAAATATTAATGCTGTCTAATTCCACCAAAACAAAATTTCCAATCCTTTCTTCCTGATACCTTCTCAGCATTATGAGTAAGTATTGCATTGTTGCAGAAGCTACAAAGTAATGAAAGTAAATGGAGAACAAAAAAGAAAAGAAGAAACAATCTTATTTTCCATGGACTGCTGGGAAAATTCCAAGGCCAATTTCAAAGCCAGAAGATTTCAAGGCCATTCTGACTCTATTTCTTATGTTCCATCAGATTATTAGAGAATAAATTATGTTAAAGGCTCAGTTTTTCTGTCTATAAATTAGAACACATATCTGGGACACTTTTGTGTACTAAGTTCTAGAAGTTGCTGGAACATTCTTTGTTACTGCTATCCTTTTTCTATGAGTGTTTCTTTAAGAAAGTTATTTTAAAGCCACAGATTTAAAAATTATTTTAAAGCCATGAATTTAAAAATTAAAATAATTTTTTAATTATTTTAAAATTATTTTTGAAACCATGAACTCAAAGATACATAGTGGCTTGTTAAATAAGCAACAATTACAGTGGAAGTGTTCAACTTAATCTCTTAATTCATTTTACACAAGCATACTTAAATATTATATAACAAATATAAATATAATTTTAAATACTCCACAAGTAAAAATTCTTGATGAAATGTTGAATTAAAAGAGGGGCGTGAAGACATCACTTTAAAAATAACAATGTAAACATAAACTGCTCCTTTCAAAACAACAGCAGCAGAAATCGGCAGTACAGATATCCAAATTATGCTGCATATAAATATAACTTTTTCCCTTCTTTAATTTGTGCTTTTCTCATCCCGTATTTTCCTTCCCATTGAGTAAATTCTTTCCCTTTCTTGTTACTTTGTTTAGTGAAATTTTGTATCTTTTTTTAATGCTGTATTTTTCTATCACTATTTTATATTCTGGTTTTTTTTTTCTTTTTTAATGTGTTTGCTTGTTGTAGGGTCTCACTACGCAACTCAGACTTGAGGTGATCCTCCTGCCTTCAGCCTCCCCAGCCCTGGGATTACAGGTGTGTGCCACTATGCCCAGACTCTGGGGGGCTTGCCTGCCCTGGAGGGTGGAGCTGCTGTGGCATGTGGTGCTGAGGTTCAAATCTCAGTCCCAGAATTTGCCTAAACTTGCACAAGCAGGCACTTTAGTCACTAAGCTTTCTTGCCAGCCCACTATTTTGTATTCTTTACAAAATAAAAGTAATTTTTAAATGCCAATGTAAAATATTATTCAAACTGGAAAATATAATAAGGCATACAGAATAGTTTAAATGTTTATATCCTTTCAAACTTCATATTGAAACTTTGTCAGCGTAGTAGGATTAACAGCCGGGGCCTTGGGGGAGTAATTAAGTCATGAGTACTCTCTGCTCCTGAAACAGGTTAATTCCCTTATACAAAAGGGTTGGGAGAGCACTCTGGTCCTTCCACCTCTCTGGCCCCCTGAGACTTAACATTCATCTCTTTCTATAATGAAAATACAGCCACAAGACACCATTCAGGAGCAGAGAGCGAGCGCCCGCTGGACTGGGGATCCGCCGAGCTGATTGGGTCGTGATCTTCCCCATCTCAGGAATTCTGAAGGAGCGTGGCTATTGCTAATGAATTAGCACACTGAGGTCACAGACTGTTCTAGCAGCAGTCGTAGACTGACAGTATACAGAAAAGCATATATATTAGGCAAGGGATTTCATGCCGTGAAACTCTGATGGATACAATTATTTTCTAAATATTTGAGTATAACAATGCTATTTATGAAAATAAGCTAACCTACTCTTCAGCAAGTGGGAGAGATGCATCTTTTTTTTTTTCAAATGAGCTTTACACTTTTGCTTCTCTTAAATCTATTCATTAAATTAGTCATTGCTTAAATGTGTTTCAGTGTAAGAATTCTCTCATCCATGCCCTGCGGCCCCAAAATGGGTGACAATCTCACTCAGGCAAGTACATACAGGGAGGTAGATTTTTTTCTTTATTTTTCATTTTATTTTGTTTTATTTTTTACATATTTGATACAGGGGTCTCACCACACAGCTCGGACTCATAGTGATCCTCCTGTTTTCAGCCTCCCCAGCGCTGGGATTACAAGTGTGTGCCACCAGGCCTGGTCTGTGCATGGTTCAGCATGCCCAGGGGCGGGGCTGGTGGAATATGTGGTGCTGGGGAATCAAACCCCAGTCCCTGTGCTTGCCTAACCAGATGCTTAGTCTTCAGAGCTATCTCACAGCCCTATTTCTTTTCAAATTGGAACAAGAGATGGAGGGAGACGAGAGTCAAAATGGATGTGAAAAGAATTAAAACATGTTATGTACACATATCAACTTCCCACAAAGCATGTAATCACTATGTACCACATGCCTAATCAAGAAAAATCCCAGCCTCAGGAACTCACTCCTTCCGTTGGCCAGAGTCGCCTGCCCTTGGAGAGAGTGCTGCGTGTCAGAAGCTTCGGGTGAGCCAGCCTTTCCTCTGCATCTGTCCCCAGCGCTGCACTTGGATGATGTGGCTTAATTTCGGTGCCAAGAATTTCTAGGCTTAGTCTCCCTTGACTTCTGGGTTTTAGCTGTCAGCTGTCTTGGCACAGTTTCCTGAATTCTCCACCTCTGATAACCTGATTTCTTAAAAAATATATACTTCTGTACAACTCTCTGGTTCCCTAAGTCCCCAAAACACTTTGTAGTACACATCTCTTCACTGTCAGTCATGCTAGGAATGATTATTCCAGTTTATTGCACTTTAAAGCTAAAATGCATTCCTTGCCCACCCTGACCTCCTGTTGCCTCTGAGGAGTGAATTCCCTATTCCCTGCCAACGTGAAGTGTAATCATGGAGCCAGCAGCGAAAACTGAAATGTTGTACAGCTCACGCAGTTGTACAGCTACGTGGCCTGTGGTCTCTCAACGGGCCTTTGCTCAGATCGCGAATTCAAGTATTTCAGCATTCAAATGGCTGACAGCAGGAGAGAATGAATTCCCTGAGATGTTAGCATTAGCAAAGTGGCTCCCCGCTCCTGCTTGTTGCTTTGCCATTAAAAAAAGGAAAGAGGACTGTGAGAGCCAAATAACTTGGAACTAAAACCTATGTCTACAGACTGCCAGTTGGTTCCAATTCATGCCCAGGGTCATTCCAGCGTGCTAGAAGCGAGCCAGGCTAATGCCAGGATGGAGTGGCGCAAGCACATCCCACAGGAGCCCACTTCCACGCCATCGCACTCACTCGCAGCACAGCCGGGGCCTCGCCCTCCTCTGTCCGAGGATTAGCTCTATACCAAGCCTGTGACCAATCTTGGCTGGAGGCAGAAACTAAGTAGTTCCATCCTTCTTGGTGCCTATCCCCTGGTCCAATGCATTTTAATGAGTATCAGGCGTTCTTCCTTGGGGCTGGGCTTACTTCCACGTGCCCCTTCACTTAAAATTAGAAGGGTTTTTGTGGCAAGTACATACTAATCAGACCCTTGTGCTCTCCTCATGGGGAGGAGAACCCGGGTGTGCTCTTGCCCCAGGACATCAGTGCGTGACAATGGGGGAAGACTGGCAACAACAAAGCACCTTGTCTCTGAAGACTAAATTCCCTATTCCCTGCCAACATGAAGTGTAATCATGGAGGCGGCAGCGAAAACTGAAAGGTTGTACAGCTCAAGCAGTTGTACAGCTACGTAGATTTTACTAAAATTTAATCTCCAGGCAAGATTGGCTGAATCTTTGACATATGACTCAATCTCCAGTCTAACCCTCCCACGTCAGACTGCCAATGCAGCTCCAGGACCCAGCCCTCCCTTGGCATGGTGGTGTCTCTGTCATGACCTAGCTTACACTGTTACAAAAATGGTATAACATGTTCCTCTGGGTCCACAATTTGTGAAAAAGTCTCTCTTACTTCTCAGGACATTGTTTAAAGAGAATACAAAAAACGGTTTAAAAAATAGAAATAATATAGAATTTCACTAAACAAAATGATAGGAATTCAGGGCTGAGGAAATAGCTCAGAGAAAGAGGTACCTGTCTGGAGAGCACAAGTACCTGAGTCTGGCCCCTGACCCCACACGCCCTCATGGCCCCAGAACTGGGCATGGTGGCATCCGCCAGGAATCCAAGCACTAGGGAGGTTGAAACAGGAGGGTTGCTGCGAGTTCAAAAGCAGCCTGGGAGCTACAACAGGGAGCACAAGGCAGCCCAAACTGCACAGCGAAGCCTTGTCCCCCAAAAGAAAGGAATCCAACAATTGTTGTTATATTGCACATTGTTATCTTCAAATGAGTTGTTCAGATTTGTCAAAAAAAAAAAAAAAGTTAAAGAGGAGAGAAACATTTGAGTGCTGTAGACCAGCAGCTCAAATTAGTCAGCAGTACAATTATCCAATCTGTCCTGCATATATATATATATATATATATATACTTTTTTTCCCTTCCTTTTACCTTTCTTTTCTCTTTCTCACACCCCAGTTGGTCCCTCCCTTAGGACAAACAGTGTCTTTCCCTCTTGCAGTGTCCACTATACCTTTCACTCAGGACATTGCAAGGGTTTGGAGGTTACTTGCAAGCAGCCAGAGACAAAGGACAGATGAATCCATTATCACATAAGATTTCAATTTACAGTCACCAAGTTAGGGCGGCTGTGGTGCCTGGCATCTCTGTCTGTACGCCTGATGCTCCTTCCACTAAAGCAGGGATTGGCAAACTTTTCTGCTGTGTGCATCGCTGGAGGAAATTTAAAAATTACATGACTCTGTACCTTGCCTTGAGAGATACTAAATCCTGTGAGGTCTGAGCATAATTTGTAAAGCTCTAATTTATTGAAATCTATTGATCTCTATGAATTTCAATTTTAAAAAAGCATATGGAAAAAATATTGCACTCAACCAGAGCTCCACTATGCGCCCCAAATTCCAAATGAGATACATTTCTAGAAGAAAGAGTCTTCAGTACCTCATAATTTATAGCAAGTAATTTGGAATATGATAGTTTCCTCCTAACAAGAAGTGTTTCACCTAAGAATTAAATGATAATCTACTCGGCCCACCATCATAAGGGGAGATCCATCATAAACCATAAAATTTTCATATTAACAAATTCTGCAAGTAGTAACAACATATATAGGGTACACGTTTTAGACAAAGGTGTTTTTGTGTACAGCATCTCCTTTAAGCTTTACAATGAGAAGTGGGTATTGAGTGAGAAAACTGAGTCCAAGGGCAGTGATGTGACTGACGGAAGGTCCCACAGCTAGTGAGGCTCTCGCTCCAGCACTTATTCCACGGTGCTACTGACTGTGGCCCCAGCGCCGTGGTAACTTGTGGTACTTCTGCAAGATGAAATACAAGATCAACAATTCACAGAGCAACTCACTGAGCAGGTCAGAAGGGTGGACACACTAAAGATAAAAAATGCTTACAAACCTCCTATGAAAGAGGCAACCAGCCAGCATCCCTCCCAGTGAAGACTTCAGAACTGTAATGCGTGCCCATGAGCTCTTTGTGAAGTATAGATAAACACATTTCTTCTCAAGCTACTTGCTAAGCACGTTAATAACCATTTTCCACAAGTGCAAACAATGGCACACTTAGACCACAAGGAGATGAAGCCATCAGTAAAGGCCACTCGAGTGTGGGAAAGCAATGAATTAGCCAGTCAATTTGACAGATATGTGCTGTTTGGTCCAGGCTTCCAGAGTGTCCGTTCAGAATAAACAACACAGGGGAGGGGACTGCGTGGAAGATGACAGCACAAAAGGAGAGCCCGAGCAAGGACCACGTCACATGATCAAGGAACAGCACATGTCTGCCTGAGAGCAAGGGTCATCTGCCTCAGTTCACACAGGAAAATATTTTGCTGAAATGAAACAAGCCAGTGCATTTACTCCTCCATATTCCCTACAGACTTGAGAGAGCAACTGGGTGTAAAAGTCCCATTCCGTGGGAGGGGGTAGAGAGGAACCAGCACATTTCTCTTGGACAACTGTTGCTCATAACATGATCTTTCAGAAAATCTGCAACAGGGCTGTGGAGATAGCTACATGGTCTAATCACCTGTCTGCAAGTGCAAGGACCTGGGTTCGAGCCCCTGTACCACATGCAGTGCCAGCATGGACCCCCGGGCTTGCCATGTCCACCACAGGAACTGGGCGTGGTGGTTCTCCCCTGTAATGCCAGCACTGAAGAGGCTGAGACAGGAGGATCACTATGAGTCCAAGCTGCATGGTGAAACCCTGTACCAAATAAATACAAATCAGGAGGAGGAGGAGGAAGAGGAGGAGGAGGAGGAGGAGGAGGAGGAGGAGGAGGAGGAGGA
>NDGN011549338.1:1097-19226 GCA_002564285.1 Tympanoctomys barrerae | reverse complement strand
AATGGGATTTCCAGTCCTAGTTTTTTGAGGAGTCTCCACACTGATTTCCATAATGGCTGCACCAGTCTATATTCCCATCAGCATTGGAGAAGAGTTCCTTCTCCCCACAGCCTCTCCAACATTTGTTGTTGATTGATTTCTTTATGATAGCCATTCTTTGTGGGGTGCGACAGTGTCTCAACATTGTTTTAATTTGCATTTTCCAAATAGCTAGTGATGTTACACATTTTTTCACGTATTTATTTGCCTCTTGTATTCTTTCTCTGAGAAGTGTGTGTTCATCTTGGATACCCATTTTTGGATTGGGTCTTTAAATTTTGGGCCCCTAATGTTTTTTAGTTCTTTGTAAATTCTAGGAGAGCAGACCTTTGTGTGAGTGCTTATTAGTTAAGATTTTTTCCCCAATTTATGGGTTGTCTTTTCACTCAGTTGGTTATTTCTTTTGAGGTGCAGAAACTAAGAGGAGGTCCCACAGTCAGCATGTGAAGGCTTGCTCATTTGCTTTCATTTTCTAGGGAAATATCTCCTTTATGAGGTGCAATGTCAGAGAATTTAGATAAAGTAGACATACAGATTTAGTTGGCATGAAAAACTTTCTCAAAAATTAACTCTGAAATATGTTTACACGTGTACTTGCAGACACACACAATAATTTTCAATGTTTTCTGTTTGTCAGGTGAGCACATGAGTCACCTGTCTCCCCAACCATGCTTTACACTCTCCTCTGAGAAAGAGGCTGATATGGTTCCTGGCCAGGACATGGTAAGGGAAATCCACGAGGTTCCCACCATTGCTCTGGTCATAGGGGAGCAGAAGTGTGAGGTTGATGAGTTGGTCAGTACAGTCACACATGCTTTGCCTGGTACATGTCAATATATGAGCATTTATTCCAATCCTCCACCACTCCATTACAGAGGAAAAGAAAAGACAGGCAAAACAATAAGCACACAATTATTAATGTGATGTTAATACAAGTCATTATTCAGAGGCTACTGGTTTATGTTTGCATAAACTACCATTTTGAATGCAGTTTATTATGAGTTCCAGAAAACACTACGTGGGTGCTGTATAACTTGGAAATATTAACATCATTAATAACTAAACCACACTGTCATTTATGTTCCAATTAATGTTTTCAAAACTGTCCTTCCTTTTGTTAAGGTCATTTGTTTTTTCTCAACACCTCATTGGACTCTAAACTGATTAGCATTAACAATTTGTCATTCACACAAAGAACTGTGTTGATTAGCTATTAGGGAGCTTAGAAGTTGGAATATATTATCCAAAATTCAACTTTCTAGACTAAGAGTCATGTCAAGTATGATGGTCTTAGTCCCATTATACTAAGATGACAAAATACCCTTAAAATGATTTTATAAATAATAGAATTATTGCTCAAAGTTGTGGAGATTGGGAAGTCTGGGTTCAAGGTGCTAGAAGATTTGGTTTCTAGTAAGGGCCTCACAAATAATGCCTTTTATGCATTCTTATACAGAAGTGCAAAGGGCTAAAAATCTCTCACACATCTCTTTTATAAGGACACTAAGCCTACTTCTTGGGGCAGAGCATTTGGACCTAATCATCTTTCATAAGATTTACGTCTTAGCACTACCCTGTGAATTACATTTCAATATGTAAATTTTGGGGTGACACATCCAGGCCATAACTGACTGGGAAGGTGAAACTTGCCATTACTCTGGCTTTCCCTCTCTTTGGTTTGAAAAATACATTTCTCCCAGCTATTATCTTTATTACTCAGGGTCACTTGCTCAAAATCATGAATTAGCTACATTTGGTTTCAAGGTGAATTGACCCATCTTGTAGATTTTGGCATGAAAACTCTTGCTTCTATTTTCTCTGTAGAATTAAAGATCTGGAAGGATTTCAGAAGAGAGATGGAGGCAGACAGAGACACCGAAGATAATGACATATGACTTGCATTGGGGTATGTGTGTTTTTCACTAATGTACGCATGTTGGCTCCTGTTACATTATGTTTTCTCCCACTGGGGGCAGTGATCTTGAGGTGGAATTGTGTGGTTTGGCAAAACTGATTTGTTAAGTCTGAAATTAAATGTACCCATTGTGTTTAGTTTGACATAGGAATCCTAAGAAGTGTTGAAAGAGGAACGCCAAGCAGCCTATTGCACTAAACAGATTCAGACATAATTTGATTTTGGCTTATTCTATTCCTCTTTGTATTATGTTGGAATTGGGATATTAAAGTATGTTACTGCTTCTGTTTTTAAATGATTGCAATGTGAGCAAGAGGTTCTCCAGGCATTGGCGGGATTTCTCCACCTTGCATAAAGCCACATCTCCAAGAAGGGTGTACATTTATTTTGTCTGACTGCATCAACTTTCTACAGGATGAGGTGCAATCTAGTGGTAAAGTCTAAGTGTGGGTGTGGAAGCTGAAACTCTCAGCTCTGTCTCCAAAAACTAGCTGACCTTGGGAAGTCATTCTATATGCCTGATCCTTAATGCCTTATCTTTGAAATTAAGAGGCTATGCCTCAGGTGATCTCTATGATACTGACGACTTTAGGGGAAAATAACTGGTAAGATGTTTGCTTGTTTTCAAAGGTGCAATAACTATTTCTGAAGCTCCAAATTCAGACACATGCTTTCTGTCATAAATTAACATGCAAATGTGCATAATTGGAAAGAGAATAAATCCCTGGTTCGTCACAGGAAATTGCAGTCTCAGCCCTTGGGTATCAGTTAGCAAGTATCACCAACTAAGATGGTTAAACTGTGGAAACCTACCACCTCACAGTTCTGGAGAATAGAAGTCTGAAGTCAAAGTGTTGGTAGGGTTAATTTCCTCTGAAGGTGGTTGTGAGAGAAAATTTGTTCCACATCTCTTTTCCATCTCCTACTGCTTTGCTGGCGATATTTCAGGTCCAGTCGCTAAAAAAACCCTCACTCTGGTGTTAGTACCTTCATGTGTGTATCTTCAAATTCCCCCGTTAATATGGATATCCTATTAGAGTAGAGGCTCACCATATACAAGTATGATTTCCTCTTAACACAGATACACCAACATTATTTCCCAATGGAAGTGGGGGCTAAGACTTTACCACATGAATTTGATATGGATACAATTTTACCTATAACACTTGGAAAAGAAATAAGCTTTGGGGAGTTGAAGTTTTATATGTGATAAAATACTTGCAATACTTGACCAGACTTTGAGCAATTTTACAGTGGGCTTTCAAGGTTGACTCAAACACATTAACTTCCTCTCTCAATCCTTCTTTGATTTACACCCATGAAGAGGAATTGCAATGTAGCCTCTTGTCTTCTCCAATCAGAGATTCTTCTGGAAGGGACAGAAGAGATGCAGGGCATCAAGCTATCCACTCATTCAGCCCTGCATCATCTTACCCACCATGCACCCTGCGGCCTCCATTTCATCTACGAATGTGTCACCTTCAGTTTTACAGCATAAGCCTTCTCAGTAAACATGTTTAACTATCAAGAAATAGAAATGACATCAGCTGTGCCTAGCATTCATAAACAACATAAAAGAAATTCCCCTTTCTATGAACTCAACCATCTATGTATTTGGTGAGGGCAAAGCTACTCATTTGAAAAAAATGTTAATTGTCGTTCCTGGGAAGTGCACCCTGGCCCTCTTCTCAGGGGCTGTGGGTGCAGCCTGTAAATATTCTGGCAAGGGCAGGCAGGAAAACCAGCATCCTCCCAAGGCTTTGTGAAGAAGCAATGTGGCCAGGGCCCCGGCAGGTGAGGCTGCCCATGAAGATGTGTTGGGATAGACTCGGCTGCTCTTGCTCTGCTCTCCCAGATTTCCATCCTGATGCCCCATAGTGAGCTTTCCAGTATTCACTTTCTGTAAGTCCAGTGAGCACTGTAATCACTTCCTGAAAGAGGTACATGGTGGGTCTGTGAGCCTAGCACTAGAAGACGCGTTAGGCCAGAGCTGCTTCAAGGACCAGAGGAGGCTCACGAATCACAGCTCATGTGTTCCTTCATACAGGCAACTGCCCAACCAATGCTCATCAGACATGGATCTGGATTTTTCCCTACATCTTTTAGCATTGTGCATAGGTTTGTACAAGGGGATATGTATTTTTGTCCTGGAGCCAATTAAATTACATTATCCTCCTATTTCAGTAAGCTTGCAAATAATTTTTTCCTTTATTTGTTGATAGCTGCCTTTTATTAGAATATCAGGTTCTCAGATCCCTAAGAGCAGGGACCCCCACCCCCGGTCCTTAGTCACTCAGTAACTACTATGGAAGGAATGAGTGAATGCATGAGTGACTCCTATGGTAGGTAAGAAAGAAGCATTGCTGGTGGGGAGGGACCCATGGAACAAAGAGTTGAGGGACAACACTGAAGCTAGAGAAATATTTTCTTATTATAAAATAAAATATTTTACATCTACAGGCCCCAAAGAAGATTCTCAGCCAAGAGGGGTCTACAGTGGAATAGTAAATAGGCAGAGCAGCTTGACCTTCTGAATTTGATGGGACTGCAGTAGCAAAGGTAGTTGGCAAAGGTAGAGAGAATATCTTTCTTTGTGTTTACCCTATCTGTAATGCTTACCTGGACGACTGCGGTAGAAACGTCCAGAATGTTCTTGTATCCTAGGATTTTTGCTAAGAAGAGAAAATCTACCTTGTCAATCTATGAACAGCATCAAACTGTAAACCAAGCCTGACACCAATAGGAATGTTACAGTTCCAGAGAAACTCATCTTTTGTGCCAGCCTGTCAAAAATGAAGAAATTCCCCTTAGAATTTTAGCTACTGGAACAAAAGCTAATTATCAAAAGTATGTCTTTTACCATATGGTCCAACCTCCCACTTAGAAAGAAAACCTCTGTGAAATTAAATTTCCTTTGGAAAATTGTTTCACAAAATGGAAAGAAAAATGGCTTTTCATAGGCCAAATTTTGAAATGATACACATCTTGAGAATATTTATGTATATCAATATAGGCACAATCTGTATGTAATATATAAACTAAATAACTTAAAAGTTAATTATAAAAATATATAGATAAATTCATGTGTGTATATATATATATATATATATCCATATACATGTATTTCCACACACACTCACATGTATAGTCACTCCTTGGTGTCTGCTGAGATTTAGTTCCAGGATCCCCAACCATCTATGGCTGCGCAAGTCCCTTATAGAACCTACATGTAGTCTCCTATGTGCTTTAAACTCTCCAGCTTACTTATAATACCTAATGCGTTGTAATGCTGTGGAAACATTTATAACGTAAGGCTTAAGAAATAGTGATGAGAAAGTATGAATGTACAGGTTTGATACATTTTCAATTTATTTTTTCAGATATTTTGAACTAGAGGTTGGTTGATGCTGTGGGTTAGAGGGGCTGTGCATGGTTGAGGTGATTCCTAATCCCAACTGTAGTGACTTCAGGGAGGAGGGCCAGGTGAAATAGTCTCTACTATCCCACTGAATTTTTTTGCTACCTGAGTAAGAGAGGATGCCAGCAAACATAGCCTCACTCCTAGCTTTAAGCAGGTGGATCTTTCCCCATCCTGAGCTAAGGCGGTAGTCTGAATTTGAAATGTTGAGCAGACTTCAGGGTACAGTGATCTAAAATTCGAACTTCTCTGTCTGTTGGGAAAGTCTGGCTTCACATTTGTGCCGATTCAGGTTTCCTCTGCACATATAAATGAAACATCTTTGTTTTAAACATCTTCTAGGTTAATCCATCCAATCTCTTTTCTTTGGAGTCTGGTCATTGGCAAACATTTGGCATGATCTGACTGTGCCCTAGGCAATGCATAGGACCCCAAGAACATGAGTCACCAGCTGCAGACATGGCCTGACCTCTCCAGCTAGGCTGTGACCTTGGATGCACACAGAAATACGTAGCGTCAACATGGCGAGCATGGTAAGCCTAGGAAACAGGCAGCGTGAGGAGATCCAGCAGGAGGGACACGCACCCTCACATCTTGTCAACAAAGATCTGGTCTTTCTGCATCTTGCCACTGCAATTTTCCTTTCTATTCCACTAGGACAAGGAAGGTACCATTAACAGGCTGTGACCATGGGGCTGTCCCTTTCTGCAACAAAGAGCAGGCTCAAAGCCTCCCCACTCACGATGCTATCTAATGAGCATATGATTGCAAGAGGGAAGATTCAAATGCAACACGTGCATGCACCAACTCCACACGAGTGTATTCATTACGTACCTCAAATCTACCAATAAAAATATATTGAACTTCCTGGGTCGGTAACAGGCCTCGTTTAAATTTAAATGAAGCATGTTTCTGACCCAGGAAGTTCAAAATCAACCCCACGTCTCTGCTGTGACAGCCCGTCTGGGCATGTTGATTGCCTCCTTCCAGGGTCCTGTTGTGTCTCCCTCAAGGAGAATGTCCTTCGCCTTCTGGGATTGCAGATGCGTGGTCAGGGTGAGGCCAGAGCCTTGGGGAGATGCCTCCAAGACTCCTCTCCTTCTGAGTCTTATTTTATTTGGGAAACAAGTTCTTAGCTTGAAGGGGCTCTCAGCATTTGGGCCCAGCTACATTCTGCAGTGTCCAGTGGATCCCCGCTGACCTCTTCTTTCATGACCCACTCTGCAGTTCTTACCACCTCACTTCCTCTTCACTGTGGCCTGCTCTCCTGGTCTCACACCAAACATGTTGCCCTGTGATGCAAGCTGGGAGCTCTGTGACACCAGAAAGTAATGAGGACCTCATAGTCAGCACACCTGGGCCTAATGGAGGTCTGAAGAGGTGACCTAGCAATGGAATTTATTAATTAAAATGTTCACCTGAATCTCATTTTGCCTGAACCCACCAAAAGTAATTATAAAATATGAAGGCCATTCTACAATTGTTTTAGTCTCTGAGTTAATCTCTCCCCTTCTTTTTTTGGTCTTTTATTTAGTTGGTACAGGGTCTCACTATGCAGGTCTGAATTGTAGTGATCCTCCTGTCTCAGCCTCCCCAGCTCTGGAATTACAGGTGTGCACCACTATGCCCAAAGTATTGGTGGCTGGCATGGCATGCCCAGGGCCTACAGGACATGTGGTACTAGGGATCAAACCTGTTCCTTGTGTTCACCAGGCAGGAGCTCAGGCTCCGAGCTATCTCCCCAGCTCTCCAAGTTAATCTTACTCTGTTTTTGATCAGATTCTGAGTGTTTTAATTGTCAAAAAATTTGTACATAAACTGGTCTCAATGTTATTAAACTATCTGGCCAATCAGTCTTGCCTGTCTTTCCTTACTGAGGCTGGTTGCTATGCAACAAGGACACTCGGATTCCTCATATGTTGGTAGTTATGTTTTGCCCTTGGTTTCTTTCAGAAAGAGCTCAAACCCTGCCTCATGAATCCTGAGAGCTTTTGAAAATTGAAGTTAATCCACCACTTGAAACGATAGAGATAATTAAATTCTTATAGCCATACCAAGAAAGCTCTGTGCTATTTGCATTATTAATATATGCAAGATTTTAAATTTGACATGTTAAACCTTGTTTCCTACTGTCAAAAGCAATTATGCTTATTGAACATATAAGTCTCCTTATGATCAAGTTGCTTATCTTAACATTTTTTTTTCTGTGTTTTACAGGAGGGTCTACAGGGTGTTCAGGGTCTCACTAGTAGATCAGACTTGTAGTGATTCTCCTGTTTACAGCCTCCCGAGAGCTGGGATTACAAGCATGCACCACCACGCCCAGTCTCAATTGTCCTCTCATTGTGCCCTAGGGGCAGGGCCAGCACAGCAGTCCAGGGGATTGAACCTTCAGCCCCTGCTTTCAGGTGCTTTAATCCACTGAGCTATTTGGCCAGCCCCTCTCTTAACATTCTTTAGGGCAGAGCACATGGAGTAAATTAGTTGGATCTATAGCTTGAAATCTGTACTTGTAGAATCTTAAAGCAGCTCCCTGCCTTGTCTTTAAGAATAATTAGACAATGTATTTCTGCACATGTACAGGGTTTGGGTGCTGTAAGTTCAGAGGCGAGTGGATACTCCAGTACTACTGGATTGTATAAGTTATGTAGGGTGAATGGATTTCTGATTTCTCTTGGTGACTTGTGACCACAGGTTCAACTTTTTCCAGCGTGTGGATCCCCTTTAAAAGTAAGGATAAAAAAAATTTCATACAGATCCTGCATGTAAAGTTCTACTCTGAATAGTCTTTGATGGAAGAATTCACAGGTAAACATGGAGTCTATGACCCTCTGTGACAATTCTGCTGCTGTCCAGATTCACTGGGCTTTGATAGGTGATGTGGAGTAGGGTTGGGAAGCCAGGAGCCTCATAGTTTGACTAATTCTTGACCGGTCCACAGGATGGATTTTGAAGGAAGAAGAGCCTGCTTGCTTCTCCTGAATGACCACACCCTCCAAGGAGCAGAAAAGCCAGGTCCTACACGGGCCTTCTTTCCATGGCTGAGGTTGCCTTCCTTCTTCCAGACCCCTGGGTCCCCTCACTGGGGCTGGTGGGTGGGTGGCGTTGTTGGTGGGATGTGCACGACACACACGAATGATTCATGTCCGGCGTGGGTGGCCCCGAAGGCCCTTTCTGAAAACCTGCAATTGTTCAGAGCTTCCTAATGAGCCTGCACAGGGCTCTCCAGAGACCGACCAGGAGTTTACTCTTTCAGTGTCTGCAGGCCAAGTTCTCATTACTAAGGTGAAACTGAGGTTAGGTTGCTCTGGCTCGCTTCTCAGCAGCAGGGGAAATGATGGGTTTTTCAAATGGAGACCTCCTTGTGGCCTTTTGGATGGCTTTTTGTAGTCATTGGAACCAAAGCTACAAAGGGAAGTGGTGGCTAAATCCAATGAGAGGAAGAATCATTGACTGAGGGGCTGAGGAGGGTGCCAAGTGCCATTCTGCATCTGCTTGGTATCTGGTCATCTGGTCATCTGATCATCACTCACTCTGCACCCTCTGGGCCACTCTCCTCTTCCTGCTACATATTCCTGGGAGGATGCAGAGCCTTCCCTCTGTGGGCAGGCCCACCTACGTGGGGCCGGAGGCGAGGTTGCTCTGGAGGTTTATGGGAGAGGGGTGAGCGCAGTGTGTTTGGGAACTTTCTTTATGGCTATGTCAAGTCCCAGGGCACAGAAAGAAGAGAGCAATTCTGCTGCACATGGGACCTGTGCCAGATGCGGGGGCCAGGCGCTTCTCCTGAGACTGGCCAGAGGTGTGGCTAGCCAAGCCAACAAGGGCTCCAGGCCCCAGGAAACCTTGCGGCCCAGCGGGTTCTACTTTTGGGGGTCTCACCTCTAGGACCTAGTGTGAGTCTGTAGCTACCGGCACCCCTCATTCTTTGAAGTAGGCCACCCCACCACTCACCCCAGCTTCCTGTTTTGAAGAACCAACATAATGGATCCTCATTTCTTTTATTTGATTACGGAATATAATTTTGCTGTGTGGCTCCCAAAGTGGAAAGATAAAAATTCACACGGGCAGGAACTATAGTTTTTTCTTTTTCTTTCTTTTTTTTTTCAGGCTGCAAGGAGTAGAACTAAAAAACAAAACAACCTGAAAACTCCCATATTTTTCAAGTTGGCTCTAAATACAATTATGAATAAATGATCACAAAAGCTTCACAATCTTGTGTGGATCCTTGTCAGAAGGAGCCTCCTCTTTCAGGTGAGGAAGAGACCTTCCTCCTGAGTATGTGCTTGGCTTTGGAATGAATTTCTCTGGGGCATCGGCTTCTGCAAGTCAGCTGGGAGCCAGCTACTTCTAAATAAGAAACCAGAGAGTTAGGGAAAGGAGCTACACTGCCCTCGAAAACACTCCTTGACTGTACCCAGGTTATAGCAAAAATCTCAGCGAATGAGCTAAAGATTGCAAAATGGGATGGAGTTGGGGAAAATGAAAGCCTTATACACACGAAAAGAATGGCATGTCCCAAGTGCATTCATGACTTCATGGTCACAGCATCCTTATCAATATTGTCACTGTCCCACTTGTTTGCATGTTTGTTCTGAATGTTAATGGGGGTAGGAATTAGCTTGAAAAGAGACTCTTGAGAGTATTCAGTGACATTTGCATTAGGCAGTAGTGCTCGGTTATTTAGATAAGCATGGAGCAGCTAGGTTCCACTCCTCTTTATCCAGTTAGAGTTCTTGCACATTAAGGCACATGAGGGACCCAGGACACACATCAAAGGAAATGTCAAGGGTCTCCTGGTCACTGGTCCCCGGGAACTAGGAAGAGCTAAGCTAAGAGGTACTGAGGTTGGTACTGAGGTTGACCCCTGCTAGTGTGGCATTGCAGGACTCACCAATCTGTTTTCAGTGGATTGGCAAGATTATCTATGAGGACCCACATTGGGCAAAACAACCTGTGAAGGGAATACTCTTCCACCTGGAACACTTATTTCTGAGTCTTGGTTGTCAAGGTTTAGTGTCAGCAACTACAAAGAGGTCAGAGACAATCTTTCCTTTGTTTCCTATTTATCCAATTCAAATACAGATTTATAGTTTTCTCAAAGAATGATGTCTTCTTTTCCCTTAGCATATTCACTCTCATCCAAGAATCAACAACTGTAGTATTTCTGTGAACATAGCGCTCTATAATTTATCACTAATTCGCTAGTCTTGCTGTCCTTACAAGATGTTGGTGAGAGTGTAATGATAATATCTCTCCCACAGCAAGTAGCTAGCCATCCAGTTGCTTTCATCATTCTACCAAGGACATTGTTCACCTAAAGAAAAGTTGTACAGGTGACACGAATGAGTGACATAAGTCCAAAGAGTTCTCATCTCAACCCAGGCAGCTGGAACTCCAAGAAGCTTGTAGACCAACCTCTTGTCATTGCAGCTGGCCTCTGCTAAGGTGGGTGGAGAAGCGTACTAGCACATGACAAAGGCAATGACAAAATATTTGTTCTTAAGGAATTGCACTTGGCTTCATCACAGGAGGCTTTCTTTATTGCAGTCTACTATAGGATGATAAATAGAATTTCATGAGCATAGATCTTGGATGACACGATTTGTATTTGTGGGTTTTGGATAAGTGTCTTCCAGAGGCTTAAGCCTCAGCCCAAGAAGTATTGGGAGATGGTGTGACATTTGGGATGGGGCGGGTGTAGTAGGCAACCTTAGGTCATTGAGGGCAGATCCTTAAATAGGATGCTGAGATGCAAAGAGGGTTTTGGGGTGTTTCTCTCCCTTCCTCCCTTCCTCCTTCTCTCCCTCCCTCTGTCTCTGTCTTTTTGTCTCTCTGTGTGTGTCTCTTTGTCTCTCTCTTTCTCTGTCTCTCTCTCCCTCTTATACTTAGCTATGACTTGAACAGGCTCCCTTGACTATGTGTTTGTACCATGATGTGCTGCCTTACCACAGGCCCCAAACAAGGGGATGAAGGAATGATGGACTGAACCCCCCACAACAGTGAGCCAGAGGAAATTTTTTCTTTTTAAAATTAATTATCTCAAATATTTTGTTTCAGTAATTAAGAGCCAACAAAAACAATGTTGAATCATGGCTTTTGACAAGAATTAATATTTCAAATGCAGTCTGCTATGATTATCCTATCTCCTGCTCAGCCTCCAACTCACATAAAAGTGGCAAACTAACCTATTTTATGTAGGGACATGAGATCCTGCCCCTGTACTCTAAATAATCAGACTAGAGAAGGAAGCATCTTTTCTTCCCCCAGTGTTGATCATAACCCCATCCTTATAAACTACACCTTTAAAAATATCTGCAAATGGTGGAACTCTAGGACATAGAAGAGTCTAGGTTCTGCTTTTACATGATTCCCTTTTCTTTTCTTCCTGCTGTTATTCAGAAAGTACATTCCTTTTCTTTCTCTTTTCTTTTTTTTCTTTTTGTAATTTAGTATAGGGTCTATAGAGTTTCACTATGTAGATTGGACTCCTAGTGATTCACCTGTGTTCAGCCTCACCAGAGCTGGGATTACAGGCATGTGCCACCACACCCAGTCTCATAATGGAGTGTTTTTTTTTTCTGGTACCAGGAATTGAACTCAGGACCTTGACTTGCCAGGCAAGCATTTGTGCCACTGAGCTATCTCCTGGCCAAATGGCCAACTTTAAAGCCAGAAATTATTTATTTTCATTACTTAGGTGACATTCATGTCATTACTTACCATAGATTTATTTGTTTGTAAAAACAATACTGTCAAAGATTATTAGCAGAATTTGAACAGAAAATAAACTATAGGAAGTGAAATAAAAGATGAAACTATGGCTCCAACAGAGATACATAGAAATAAACTTCTATGACAGTGTTATACTTATTCCCTTTATTATATTTAACATGATATTACTATTATATTTATTTTTACTATGCTGAGGATGAATGAAATATTGACCCAATGTTGGTAGACATTGCTTTAAGTCTGTATTTTCTCCTGAAGGGGGCTGTGTTATTAAATTACTAAAGCAATTTAATTTGTTTAAAATCTTTTTCAAGTGAGACATTCTCTTAAATCTATTTTAAAAAAACTTTTAGGCAATTATTTGTCTTTGAGATAAAAATAAAGATGTGGGACCCTAATTATAAATATAAAAGTTGGTAAGGAAAAAAATTTCAGGATAAAAAGCTTTTATCAAAAAGCTGTTTGTAAAAACAATTTATTTACCCTAAGGACTTTAGGTATGATTTAATATAGAGGATGTAGTTTTAAAAAGATATGTTTTCATGAAACTGTAAAGCTATAGAGATGATTTAGCAAAATCCATAAACTTTATAGGACCTTGGGTCCCAGTGGTCACTGACTGGCAGAACTCTAGTTCAGGCTGCCCAACTCTTGTCTGAGGGCTCTTGCTTCTTGGATGATTCGACTGCTTGGGAATTTAGCCTGCAACTTAAATAAGCAAAATACTCTGATACTGCATAACAAATTTCAGTTTTGGAAGTCTGTATGTTATTGTGTATGTAATGCCAGTTTCATTGTTTTGTCTTAGGGTTGTACATGTGTATGTGTGTTGCTGTTGTTGTTGCTCTCCTTGTTCTCCTTCTCCCCTCCTTCCTTCTCCTCCTCCTTCTCTTTCTTCCTCTTCCAGTACCTCTTTTTCTTTCCTTTCCCCTGCACCTCCTCCTCTTTTCCCCCTCCTTTCTTCCCTCACCCACTTATTTCCAGTAAGGGGCATTGACCCCAGGGCCTGGACCATACTCAGCAGCCATTCTAGCACGGAGGAGAACAAGAACTACTCTCAGTGTTCTTTATCATCCCCAACCTTTGGCTATGAACACACACGCACTTGCTCATAATGGCTTGGGGACATCTGCTCTGTGCTGGGTCATGCTGACCATTTCAATATCCATCAGATGAGCATAGTGATGTTATCAGTTTACAGCCTGGATGGGAACTCAACTCTTGAAAACAACATCTCCAAAGCAGATTGTGATGTGTCATGATAAAGGTAGAAATAAAATGACGGAAAATTCTTTTTTTTAAATTTTTTTTGGCAGAACTGGGGATTGAACTCAGGCCCTCAAGCTTGCCAGGGAAGTGCTCATTCCACTGAGCCATCTCTCCAGCCTCAAATCAACTTTTTTTTGTCAACTGGGTATTGAACTCAGGCCCTTGTGCTTGCCAGGCAAGCACTTAGGAAGAGATTCAAAGCGAAGAATGATCATGATTTCAAGGATGGGGCTGGAGGAAACTCAAAAGTGGCCTCACAAGAGGTGGCCTTTTCCATGGCCTTGATGGATGGGTACAATTTCAATGGCTCAAGTTGAGGGAGGGGTCAGTGATGTGGGAGTGGCTACATGGATGCCACTGCCTTTTGTTACAGACCTCAAAGCTCAACTATGTTTTCTTGTACAGTGAAGGTAATAAAGGGCTTCTGTTTGGTACCTGTACAGGTCACTGTCATTCATTTCTGCCTCTGGCCAGAGTACCCACAGTGCTCTGAAGTTCTATAGGTCAGAGGCAAGGTGCAAGCATTGCATTCACGAAGTTCTCCCTTCATGCTTTGTCTCTCCAATGTGCTTAAATACCTCGAACCGGATCGTTTTCCTTCTTCTTCTCTCCAACAGAACCACACTCAATTCTTGGCCTACATATTCTATGAGTCAGAATCATGGTTGTGTCCCATTTGTACTAGCAGAATCTAAATTCAAGTCCTGGAGATCTGAGAGAAATTCTTCCAACCACCAGTTTCCTATCTCCTGGCTTTGTGGATAACTACAGACCACTTAGACATCCTTGCACTGTTCCCTAGAGCAGCCAAAATGGTCCTGGATCCTGTACAGCAACACAGATAAGTTGGTTTTTCTAACCTGGGTAGAATATGCTTGTGGAATCAGCTCTCCAGACTCTGTGTCTGTCACAGGATACCTGCCACAATCCCTGCCTGAGCATCTCCAGATACAGCAGCATCTCCAGCTGACATTCTGCCCTTGGAATGGTCAGGCATCCTGGTATCACAGTGGACCATGTAGATCCTGTACACATAAAAGATTTACTACCACAGTCTCAGGACTTGTGGTCAAGTGTTGTAAGTTTGGAGTTATGTTAAAAGAAAAAAAAAACCTACAAGCAAAAGAGTACTTAGGATTAAAAATCACTTAGCAAGGAAATCAGAACTGATTTACTGTTTGTTTTTCCATAATAATGTCCTGGATTCATGCAGCTGGGTGGTGGGTAACAAGTAAACTTGTAGGTTTGTGAGCTAGGAGCACCATGGAATGTCTCCTGGCCTGTGTACTCAGGAGAGGAAGGGGCTCATGAATTCAGTAGATAGGCATTTCCATAGGGGATGAAGACTTGCTGGATGCTGCAGCTGAGGTAGGTCCTGATAGACTGGGCTCCCATTGGTAGGACATCTGGAAGGGGTCTCCACATCTCTGCTAATGACCTTCCTTCGAAGACCCCCAATTTGGTCATGCATATACCCTGCTGAGAAAGATTTAAACTGTGGTTTCTGCTGTTTAACTGTTATACGTGTATCTTATGCAAAATACCTGGATACAGAAAAAAAAAAAAAAGACCCAGTTTTTGCCTTTTGAGTCTCTAGTCTAGAAGGTTCTTTGTGCTCTAGTCAAAACTAGGACCCTTGGATGCCGGTGGAGAGCAAGGCCTTGTAGAACTCTTTTCCATTGGTTGGTGACTCAATCATAGCCCTGGGTTAGGGACCCTGAAGATCTCTGTGCTTACTGGCTCATCACTGAGACAGAGATAAATATGTATTTGTGTCTCAGTTTCTATATCTGTAAGAGCAGCTAACAAAATTTTATCCTGGTCTTGAGATTTTTCATATAAATAGAACCATTAAGATGTATGTAATTTTAAGAGAGGGTTTGTTAGATTGATTGTATGATCAGAAGCTGGACAGTTTCACAATATCTGTCTGTAGGCTGGAGAGTTGGCGACACCAAGCGCTGCTCAGTCCAAGAAGCTGGAAGCTTCAGCATGAAAAGGAGGACAGCGCTTTGGTCCCCACTGTAAGGTGATTTCCAGGAAACCCCGTGGAGGGCTGTAATCACAGGCTGAAGAATCTGAGGTTTGGTGTCTCTAGGCGGTGGTTGCAGAAAAATTCAACCTTTTAAGGAGGATGGGCTGTGCGTGCGTGCGTGCATGTGTGTGTGCGTGTGTGTGTGTGTGTGTGTGTGTTCTCCCTTTCTGAGTTTTGGTTGAGCCTTTTGGACAGGGATACCCATATCTAGAGTAGGTCTTCCCTTCCCTTTCTGGTTCAGTTGTCAGTCTTCTCTAGAAACGCCCCTGCACACATGCCCAGAAATGAGCTTTACCTGTTTTCCAGGCATCTCTCCATTCAGTCATGTTGATAACCGCAGTGAGCTGCCACGCTACCTTTCTTGGCTGGATTGAATCATCATGGTTTCCTGTGAAGGCAGGTACAGTAGGCTCCTTGGGCTATAGAACAATTTACCATAAACCTGTAGCTCAAAATAACAGAAATTTACCCTTGCATAGTCCTAGAAAAGGTAGTGTGGGATTAGTGTTGGCAGGGGTGGCTATCTCTGGAGACCCTTGAAACAATCCACCCCACGCCCATCTCTAGCTTCCTGTGGCTGCTGAGGTACCACTTGGCTCAGCTTTTACAAACCCAGCTTCTGCTTCTGCTTCCACATAGTTCCTTTAGTAAGGATCACAGTCTTGTCTCTTCCATGTCCTAAGGACAATCATCATTAGATAAGATTTAGATTTAGAGACCAATCTAGTCCATGAAGATTTTATACCAAGGATCACTTGCTCCATATCCTACACGGAGACTCTTAATTATATCTGTAGAGATTCTGATTCTAAGTAAGAGCTGATTCTGAGGTCATAAGTATGTTATCAGATGGTGTGTTGTGCAGTGTGTTGAGGTTGCTGTCCTGTTCAGAGAATTAGACAAAGACAAATCAATAAATAAAGAAGTTTGATTTACTGAAGATAAAAAAAGAAAAAGTAGGAGTGAAAAAAAAGAGATAAAGAAGTAGAAGTGAAAAGAAGAGAGAAAATTTGCTCCGCACACAGAGCAGGTCACAGGGAGCGTAAGGAGACAGTGGGGTGAGTCTAGTGGCTGCCGTCTTTTATATTTTTCTTCTGATATCAGATCCAGGCTGTCAGAGCTGTTCTGTGCCTTGATTTGACAGCTCTTCATGATTAATAGGTCACATTGTCTTGCCCAGGCTCCTTTCCAGCTCTCCGTGATTAACACCTCACACCCCATTTCCAGCCTCCTTGCCATGCTCTAATCTTCAGGTAGGCATATCCATGGAGAGCCATCATTCAGCCACTGTAAAACAACCTTAACACTTCTGGGTGAAAGGGCTGAGGGTGTGGCTCAGTGATAGGTGCTTTCCTAGCATGCACAAAGCCCTGAATTTGATTTCCAGTANAAAAAAAAAAAAAAAAAAAAAAAAGAAAAGAAAAGAAAAAGAAAAAAAAACCTGATTCTAAACATTTCTGGGTGAAATACAAAAGTTTGCATTGCAGTCGTCACACCTGAAACTCTAATAGTGAACATCTTGAAAAGACAAAAATAGAAGCCACTTGCAGAGATCAGATTTTGTACATAAAGGAATCAGTCCTAACTCCTATCCCATTCTCACCCCTTATTTTGTTAGCACTGTGGGGAACGGCCAGTGGGAATAAATGCTCCTCCTTCCCTTCCTTCCCTATCTGACTTTTGCTCAGTGACCTAGTAGAGGAATGAGTGTAGTACAGATCTATGTTGACTCTAGACTTTCTCTTCCTGCAGAAGTAGCTGGTGGTCCTTAACTAGCTACTTTGATTCCCTTCTTGCTGGCTCTGACAATGTCTTAAGTGAACATCAAGCTGTTCTTACTGATCTGAAAGGTTATAGGTCAGAGGCGAGGTTTATGGATTTTTTTTTTTAAGTGAGCTTCTGCTTAGGCAGACACAATGGCAGGGGTGTAATCCTCAGTGTGCTGTGCTGGCTGTGCCCCTGGGGCCCACTGAGAAGGCAATTGAGACTGGACATGGTGGTGCGCACTTGTAATCCCAGCACTTGGGAGGCTGGAAACAAAAGGATCACTATGAGTCCAATCTGTGTAGTGAGACTCTGTAGGCCCTGTGCTAAATACATTAAAAAAAAAAAGTGAAAGAGCAAAAGCAATAATGCGATTGTGAATCTATGAAATGCACTGATCTGTACCCAATCCTATATTAAGTGTCAATTATTGCTAGGGATATTTCACATGAAAACTGTAGGAAACTTGTCCTTCAGTCATTCCTGTCATACAGAAGTTAGGACAACACTTGTAGGGCACATGGACATGAGGAGCAAAAGCCGCTTGAAGCCAGCATTGCAGAGGCCGGCGAAGAGCATCTGAGCACAGGTGGAACTCATTTGCCCTGGGCTCAGTGCTGGAGCCATGCAGCATGGCCGGGCATTGAGGCACATTTGCCTTCAGCGTGAAGAGACCGTATTTGCAGAGTTTGATCTGGTAGTGTGAACTCAAGAAATAGAAATTGCTGTAACTTCCACTAACTTGCTTGCTGTACATAAATAAAACTATATCCCTAATATGTAATATGCTACCCGATGCTCTTAGGTCTTAATTTTCTTGTAAATCAGGTCAGAGGTCAACCAAGCAGATGGGATCAATCAACCACTCAGCTGGTGGGGGGAGGGAGGGAAGCCACAGCTGGCTGAGGGGGAGGAGGAGGAAACTGCAGTTCAGGTCTTTCTCTCTCTCTCTCTCTC
>NDGN011549337.1:3211-14062 GCA_002564285.1 Tympanoctomys barrerae | reverse complement strand
CATGATCCTGCATAACAGGACTGAAAATATTCCTGACATCACTTTACTTTGTGTTGTATTTATTTGTAGGAGTTAATAAAGCATAGAAACAAATTTAGATAGATAATTGTGTATTTGAAGCCATAAGTCTGAAATGGATTTTTGTTTGTTTGCTTGTTTGTTTTGTTGAACTTTTCTTAAAAATCACTGGCAAATTGTGTAGTTCATATTACATATGGTGTGGAGCTGCTTCTGAGAGAATGTTTTGGTATTGGACAATTTTCTACTCTTTTCTTAATTGTCTTTCACTACTGGGCTTGAATTTGGAGCTTTCGCATGAGGTATACCTCAGTAGACTAGTAAAAATACTATTCTTATTTTGAGACAGGGTCTCTGAGTCACTAAATTTCCCAGCATGGTCTTGAATTCATAATTCTTCTGTCTCAGCCTTCCAAAGTGCTAGAATGATTTCTTTTTTATTTCCCCACAGTAGCTTTCTACCCTTCTATTTCTGTACTAGTATAGCCTTTGTATCCTTAGTTTATTTTAGACTTAAAAACTATTTTTTAAATTCTGGTAAATCCTACATATGTATTCGTCTTAGAATGTTTCTTCGATTACCACACTGGGTGGGTTACAGCAATACAAGGTTGATCCTGCCTTGAAGCCGCCCACATCCTGGTACTCACTAAACAGAAATCAAGCCTCCATTATGAAACAAGAATCAAATCCACATCCTCTGTAACACACATTGAAATTCTTGCCTTTTTTAGCTAGTATGTGTGTCAGCTTTTTCTTCTTTATTTTCTTTTTGTGAACTTGCGGCCTCAGATGTTAGTTAAATTCTACTATTCTTCAAAAGCATTTATTTGAAAAACATGTGAATGGAAAATGAACATGCTAAACTAATTAGGATATGCAAATGTGGTTCAGTGAGACTGCTTTTTAAGTGAATCATGCTTATTTGAATATACAAATAAAAGAAAATTTGTTTCAGTAACGATCTGGAAGTTAGTTCATGTGGAACAAATAAGGGCTTAAATTATAAGGATTAACTTTTCAGAACCTACTTTGCAGTTCACCTTTTTAATAGAAGGAAATGTAGACTTGAGCCAGAGGCCTAGTTTGGCATTCACAGAGGCTTGGTGAGCCACAGAAGACTTTCCAAGCTCTTGTCCTCATTTAGAGTGAATGAGGATACTGGGGGAGAGCACTGTGAGGATTTACTTGCCTCTTTCCAGACAGTGCAAGAGCAAGCAGGTGCAGTTCTAGAACTATAAAACAGACGATTAATACACTTTCCTTGTAAAACAAATTTTAAAACATAGAATGGAAAATATTTGACATGTTTATTTCCCTCTCTTTCATTCTCGATTTATAAAGAAGCATAAAAGGTGTTGGAGGAGAGAAACAGAAATAAGAGATGGGACAAATTATACTTAAAAACATAAAAATAAATCAAACAAAAGAATGTACGGGACAATGAATTTGGAGGATATTTCCCACAGAGTCTGAATCCCATAGGGACAATGCTAAATTTAATATTCAGGATTTTATATATGTAAGAAAGATTGTGATTCATGAAGCCATAGTTATATCATAGAATGAACCAGAAAGGTTAAAACTGTTGTTCTAGGATACTTAACCACTCACTTAGCGCAGGTATCATTTCTGCAGGTATACTCACACTCTACGTGTACTTGTAAACACATTGTATTATTCCCAGGATGTTCTTCTGCTATTTATATTCTCTTAGAACTACCAATATCCCCTCACTTACTCTTAGAACAATAAATATTTACTGAGTTCCAAGTACATGTTCTTCACAGCTTAAAGATACATGGAGAATTCAGAGGTGAACCTGGTAAGGTCATGGCCCATACCTCTCTGGCAGGTTTATGCAGGAGACAAGTATGCAAAGCATTTGTTCTCCAGGAGAAATATCTTCAGCTAAAATTCTCCAGGTGTCTATCTGCATTCACTGATGTGATTAATGACTTTATTTTTGACTGGAGAAGTGAAAAAGAAAACCATAATCCAGTACTCACAAATGCCTGGGGAATAGGGAATATAGCAACAGAAAGTAGAATCAGCTTAGCTATATTTTCCTGTTGATCTCAGAGGCTGGTTTTGAACTTTTCTGAAAGTTATAATAAATAAAAGAAAGTATTTTCTAAGAATGACTTAGAAGGTTAATGACACAATAGTTCTGTGAAAAGATATCCTAAGTTCAGAAGCTTTTTTGTGTTTGTTTGTTTATTTGCTTTCAGTTGTGTCATTTCCCATTCGGAAAGGGGAAAATATAATTTGGTCTATACCTTAGCATCATAGTTGTAAGATTCACACATTGGGAAGTCTTATATTAGCTTCCTCAGGAAGAGATGGAGCAGAACCAACTCACAGACCAACAGAGAAGCTTAGTGGAGGAACAGGAGAGCCCAACAATATGAACATGCCCCAGGGCACTCAGATATGTTGTAAATGCTGTGTGACAGCTGGAAAGACTTTGTAGAAAGTGGTGAGACTAATGGTTCAATAAAACACAGGCAGAGATGCACATGTGAATTGCAGCTGTATAGGTATTTAACTTTATAATTAAGTGTGATATAAGTGTGTATTAATGGAGCAGACTAAGAATTCATTCATATCAACAACCTAGTTATTCCAGAATGTTCTCCCACTTTCTTTTTTTATGTGTTTAGTATAGGGTCTACAGGGTCTCACTACACAGATCAGACTTGCAGTGATCTTCCTTTATTCAGCCTCCCAACCACTGGAATTAGAGGCGCCACCACGCCCAGCCTCAATCACCATCTCAGTGCTCCCTGGGGGTGGGGCTAGCACAGCATTCCAGGGATCAAATCCCAGATCCTGTGTCTGCCTAAGCAGGTGCTTTAATCTGCTGACCTATCTGGCCAGCCCGAAGTGATCTTGACTTTTTTTTTTTTTCGTGGTACGAGAGATCAAACTCAGGACCTTGCACTCACCAGGTGAGCACTCATTTCACTGAGCTATCTCACCACCCTTCTCACTCATTGGAAGAAGATTTAGACTACACATTTTTAACACAAATTCTCCCATAAACAAGAGAATGCATGGATTTAGCATGTAGGAGAATGATTAACTATAAAATTGGGGAGGAATATACAGTCTCCATTGAATCCTATATATTTAATGAATTTTGACATCAAGATAGAAAGGGTAAATAATAGTTTTACAAGGCACAAATAACTTAGTGGAATAGACATTTATTTTTCAAGTACTGGGACATATTCTTCTTTACTAAATTCTAGACTACAAGTGAAAACAAAGGCAAATTAGTGCTGGATACACTTTTAAACTTAGATAGTGGAACTGGGGAGATAGCGCAGTGGTCTAAGGGCCTGCCTGGCTAGCCCAAGGACCTGGATTCAATCCCCAGTGATGCATGCCATGCAGGACCCAAAACCCCAGCATCCCCTACCATTCACTGAAACTGCGCATGATGGTGCACACCTGTAATCCCAGCACTGGGGAAGCTGAGACAGGAGGATTACTACAAGTCTGAGCTGTATAGCAAGACCCTACACCAAATAAATTAATTTAATTTAATTTAAAAATAAAAAATTAGATACTATAGTTATTTAACTGTTTTACAAAATTGCTATTATAGGTAATGGGGATAGAAAATGGCTGTGTCTTAACAAATGGAAAAAAGTATGTTTTAGAGAAAATATCCTATTATTGGAGGAAAATTGAAATTTTCAGAAGAAATATTAAAAGACAGAAGAAAATTTAGGGACTAAAGCAATAATTTGGATAATACAAAATTAAGTAATGATCAGATTTCAGAAATGGAACCATATATTCCTCTAAAGGTATGGAGGTGAATAGAGACTGGAAGGTGGGTGACAAAAATGCATCTGTCACCTGAAATTCACACTGATATTGGCTACTTTGGTTGTAAAAATTAGATTATATTTGGAGAGAGGCTAAACCAAACCATCATCATAATATTGTATGGATCAAGAGCTCCTATAACTCTAATGTATGTTACTAGTATGAGTATTGCCAGATTCTTGAATCTTCAGAGACTACATGAAACAATTTCCATACTACTCGGAAATTTCCTAGACCTAGTGACATTAGAAGCCTTATGTAGAAAACTATTACATGATGTTTGGGCCAATGAAGTTCTTTCTGCCTACATTAGTCATAGTACTAAACTACTTACATGCCTAGTCTCTTCTTTGGATTCACAATTCAGATGTCTCAGGTTGGAAACCTGTTCTGAGAGACAATCATCTTAACCTGTCTTACCATATCAATCAAATGTGGTTATGAAGGGAGAATTAGGACAGAAAACACAAAACAGACACAAGAAATTGGTCCAATGGAAAGGCATGAATTAGCAGTCAGGAGGCTGAGGCAGGAGGTTTACAGCAAGTGGAAGGCCAGTCTGGGTTGCATACTAAGTTCAAGGCCAGTCTGAATTATAAAGTGAGATCCTGTCTCAAAACAAAATAAAACAAACAAAACAAAACAATGACATGAATGAACATGCATTGATAAATAGAGGTAAGGCAGATTGATACCTTTGTTTGTCAGAACACAATTTTCAGTACCAGCGCTATGAATTAATGGTTGCATCAGATTAGAATTCTCTCTCTTTAGGTTCACAGAGGGTTTCCCCTTCACAAGAGAGGTGTCAGTGAATGAGTTAGAATCCCCAGGATGTGGGCTAAGACTATGCTAGGCTGGCCTACCTCAGGTATTTGGGAGGGAGCATCCAGAAGTTAAAGGTCCTTCGCCAATCTTTAGAAAGGTTTGAAGTTAAATCTTATGAATGCAATAATGGTCCCAAAAGAGGACACAAGGCACAAAAAATAACTGAGGGCATCAAAGAGAAAGGAGCAGGGCTCCTGGTGATGGCCCTACACAGACAGAAGGACAGAAAGTATTTTCAGCTTTTGACTTCCAGAGCAAGGACCATGGAATTACAGGTGAGTGTAAATGTAGAGTGTTAATGTAAATATTTAGAAGGTGGAACTATCTTTGGAATTTGAAATTTCCAGGTTTTGGCAGGTTAACCACTTCTCTATCACTGGAACAAGAATGCCAGACTCCTAGAGCTGAAAGGCACAGAGGTTTATTTGGCTCACGGTTTCAGAGCCTTTGGTCACCAGTCACTGCCTCGAAGGAGGAACTGATATGGTGGCATGGCAGGGGAATGCTGCTCGAGCAATGGCAGCTAGAGAAAGGAGATTTCTTTCTTTCTTTTTTTCTTTTTTTAGGAGATTTCAAAAATAAGAGTGTGATGTGCCTTTCCAGGTCAAACCCCAGTGGCTCATCTCCTCCACTGAGACCACATCTCCTAATAGCACAGTAAGGTCTGCACTCATCAATGGACTCACACATTGATGAGGACCATGCCCCTATGAACCAATCACTTTCCCAGAGCCCACCACTCTGTACAGAACACTTTGTGGGATACTTTAAATCCAAGCCTTAACAGAATCATGTTACATCTGAGGATTTCTATAATATTCATGAGGAAATTCCAAAGCTAAAAACAAAAACATGCACATAGAATTAAAAAAATGGAACTGTACTGTAAATTTAGGAATTGCTTATGGATGATAAAGGACACATAAATAAGTGATACTAAGTGGCCAAATAAAACAATAAGTTTTTTTTCTATCTAATAAGATAGGAACTGTATATTATATTTTAATTATATATCTTAATATGTTGAACAACAGAATCTCTACTACTTGATGCAGGATTATAATTATGTATAATATATAATGCTAATATATATTCTATATAGCATTATATAATAGATATAAAAACAGCTATTAGATACAGCTTTGTGCACAGTGGGAATTATATAACAATGAGTAAATAATCCTATTCACAGTTCAATCAGCTTAAATAATAAGGATAGGGAAACCAGGATATTCCAAATGTTAAGACCTACCTAAAAACTTTTGTGCTAAGTCAGTATTCCAAGATTCTTTTAATCTATTAATATACATCATATGAGCAGAAAAGAACAACAGTACTTCTGCTGTTCCAGACCAGTAGATGAGCTCAAGATGTATTCCCGTGTGGTAAATGCAGGATTTTCAGAGCATCATAAAAGCTTTTTATTGTACACTCCAATGCTGTCATCCGCAGTTAGCTAACAAATATGATAGGTTTTTAATATAATCCACCCCGTCCTTGCCAGTGCTTCTTGCACATTACGTCATCCCTATGTGGGCCAAGAGTTTGTTTTCCCCAGCTGGCCTGCATGAAGCTGTTGACAGGCCTTCTGACTGAGAAACTGTAGAACAGCAATCTTCCAATTCATTTAGTACTACTGACAAAGAGAGAGCTGTTGATACCCTGATGCAAAAGCACTCTATCAGGCATTACATAGTGTCTGTGTTCTCAGCATGTTCCAGGCGTGATAAGTCATAGCACATGCTCCTTGACATCTTTCTGCATTTCACCGCTGTGTAGAGTTTCCTAGAGTTGAAATCGGGGTAACAGAATGTAAAAAGCCAAGAGTGACATCATCAGCAACTGGTAGCAGTCACTGTATCATAAATAATATTTTGCAGACATGTAAAAAAATTGAGTTGTGAAAAGTCCACCGTAATTCCTTTGAACCAAATTGGAAATCAATAGTCGCAGTAATTTCAACACTGATTTTAACGTAAGCAATGACAAAACATAAAAATCTCTGTAATGTTTTCATTGAAAAAGTCAAAATAAAAAGGCACTTGATGGTACTGCTCATCAAAAGGGTTAACTTTTTTCATTTAGTAAATAAGATTTTTTTTAATAGAAAAAGTCTTTCTCTTTAAAGCAGGATCACGTATCAGTAAGTTTGGGTCCCACAGAGCAATGGGTGGCACTGCACAGGAGGTGGCTCCACTGTGGATAGAGTGTCCCCTGATTATGATTATGTCTTGGTATTAATAAGGATGGCAGCTGCAGCAATCTGTTCAATTTTATGCAAATTAGTCTCGGCCCTCTGGCTTCTGGCTAGTGGCCAAAGCAGCCTTCGGCTGGGTAAAGTTTGGATTTGTGCTTTATTCTACTGCTGCAAAGGCTTATTTAATTATCTGTATTTATTTAAAGCAGAACAGCACAAAGCAATTCTGCATCTTGGTTAACTTTGTGATAGCTGGACTGTGTGGGATTCCCACCCACTCACAAGCTAGTTTGAACCATTGAATACATCACCACACAAGAAGGGTGGAGTCCGCTTGTTGCTGGCTTTGGTAATAAAGAACTCGCAGTAGTTTCTCTTTGCTGCGCCATTGAAGGCCTGTGAAATCACATAACGCAAAATCACTATTAGAGCAAAACTTTCCTAGTTGGGGTTGAGCACCAGAAACCGTCTGAACTAGGAAGCAGTTTGTATAATATTTTAAAAGAAATATAGATCTATTTCCACCCATGTATACCTAACAATCCAAGAGCTTTTTGGCAATTTGTTGATAGACATATTTTCTGTCTTTGCATTAGCATATACTGGTTATGGAAATTGATGTGCTTCATTTTTAAAAAAGAAGAAAAACAAAAACAAAAAATAATATAGACAAAAACCAAGCAACACAAAAACAATAAAAAGGATAAAGCTTCAAAACATGATAGGAAATTAACAGTTGTTATATTGCATATTGTTATCTTCAGTGTAGTTGCTCAGATTGCCARATACAAGAATGTAAGATTGATCAAACAATTAAACATTAACTATTACTTTCAAAAACTCAATATAAATTAGTTCATTTGACAGATTTGTACACACACACATCCTATTTTGATCACTGCCCCATCATTGCTACACCCCCATTTTCACATTTTTGGGTGGTTTCAATGTGTACATATATTACTTTTTCAGTTATCTTTTCTCATTCCTGCTTTCACATATCCATATGATGATTTATAATTATGAAGTCAATTTTATACAACTGCTATATAAAATATTAAAAGTGACTTATCTTGTGGGAATTAATTACCCCTTTACAGACTGGCTTATGTAAAGCTAACTGGAGTAGCAAACTGATTTCTTCCCTAATAGTACATATAAGGTCATAGAAGGGAATTTGAGCTCAGCCAATGTCGTCAAATCGCAAACGTCAGAATTAATGAGGTTCTAGAAAAAATTGGAAAATGCTTATTACTAACCACGTACAAGTCACCAGTTTCATATGTTATGAGGTAATATGAGACATGGCTTAATACTCATTTCTGAAGTTGCTTTAAAAGCTCATTTTCATTGTATTTCTAGTGCTTTTGATGTTCATAAATTCACGGTTTTCATAAACACCATCATTTATTTCATAAGGCACAAGGGATATGGAAATCATATTTTATCAGCTAAATTATGTGTAGTCATATTTAAAGTCACAAAAATGTAGAGATAGTACCCATCAGCTTCCAGCCCATTTACTAAGGTTTCAGTGTTGGACTGGGCCTTCTTTCTGTTAATCTAGGCTCTTACGTGCCTCCTTTTATTTTAAGCACAGATTCAGATGACAGCCAGCACTTGTTCTGGTTTTGAATCAAATGCTGGCAGCGTTCCCAGAATATGAACCAGTTGTTTCTTTTACACACTCTCTCATTGTCCCTCGCCATCCCAACTGCTTTCAAAGCAACGTGCCATAACCAAACTTACACTTGCTCTAAGGAGAATTAACAAGCATGAATTAAAGCACTGCTTCTCATGTGATCAGCATCTCTTCAGTAAATTAGGACAGTTGCTATCCAGTGGTACAGAGGAGAAGCATTTGCAAAGACGTCTCTTCTTTCAAGCTGAAGAAATTACCTAAGTATAGAAATTACTCATATAGAAATAAGAATTTCTTCAATTATCCATATCCCCCTTATGCTAGCTACTACCAAACTCACCTAATAATTATTCTAATTATTTGCACTGGTGTCAATAGCAAATATCTCACTTTTGTCTTTACAAAAACTGTTATTTTTCTTTGCTCAAAATTTCAATGTTATCATTCCATCCTCTTTATTACTAAATCTATCTTCAGGGCAACAGTATTTCTCTTATGATGATAAAATAACTTTGGCCTGTACAGTGAGTCTACTAATCTCTAAAGTTCTGTAAGCATGTTTTCCTTTAAGACATTGTAGGACAATATAATTGTGGGGTCCTTTGGAAACATGTTTATGTCACATTATAAAATATTTATCATTGTTTAAGTAGCAAGCTTTAAGCATATAATCTTTTCACATTCTGTTAAATCACTTAATTTTACTTTTGAAAAAAGACAGATTTTAAAATGTACATATTTATTGAATTAAAAATAGTATAAATGTATAGTGATGTGAATTAGTTAAATAAATTATGATACACCAACATGTAATATACAGACTGAAAGCTATTGACATAGAGTGATAGTGGGACAGGGCATCGAACCTGGGTCCTTGTGCTTGTCTAGGCAGGCACTTAGACCACTGAGATATCTTCATGGCCCTGACAGTGGTGTTTTATAAATTAAAAATAATTGTTAGCTTTATTACATGCTCAAAGATGATTGAGGGATACACATACATACAATGTGGTTACATATTCCTACTCTATCACACAGATGGGAAGTGACTATTTTCTATATTTTCTAAAATCTATTGTCACTATTTTCTAAGCTTCTTAGCTGGAAAAATTTGGGGGCGGTGGTGGAAAGGCTAAATTAAATTATCAACAGAATATTGAAAAGTCTTTTTCAGATACAATGACCCTCATCCAGTGTTATAGTAAGGTTTTTCAAGGGAATAGATTTAATAGAGGACACATAATTTGTAGGATTATTTTATAATATTCACCCAAAAAGTCAATTGCAGAATCAATAGTACTAAAGAATTGTCCATGCACTAGAGACCCAAAGAATCCAGGAAAGGGCCTGGATAGAACACCAATATTCTTCACAAGTCCATCTGAAGACCTGGAGCCCATAGCAATGTCTCATGCAAGTATATATCAAGGGTCTGCACTGGGAAGGCCCAAAGCTTAGTTCTGGAAGCTAGCAAGTCTGTACCAACAGGATGAAGGATCTGTGCCAGCAGGCTGGGGGGTCTCCACTGGAGCCAGGAAGTGGCAGTCAAGGTAAGAACTCATCTCTAATTCCAAAAAAGAGCTCCTCAAAAAGAACTGCAGTCATTCAGTGACAGAGAGGATCCAAGCAACTCCTATGATGGGAAGAACTGAGTTCATACTGGGAAAATGAGCATAACAAGCTTCTCCAGGAGAATCAACAGCACACCACCTTTCCCTGCAGTTCTCCTTTGATGCTGTTGGCAACAGTCCTCAGATGGGCTTTTCACACCCAGAACCATGCTGATTGAGGTCAGCTCAGTCTTCCAAGTTGGCCATTATTTAATCCACCATGGACATGATCTGGCATCCTTTGGGTAAATTATTATTTGGAGTGTTTTTATCTTCTCTTCTATGCCCATGTCCATTCTCTCTGGATGATTAGGGGACTAGTGGTAGTTATGCATGATTTTCTGGATGCTAAAAGTAAAGTCCTCATAGTCCTATAGTGGCCTTGATCTGTACTAATTTCTGCAGATCATGCTTCCTTTCTTGTTCTAGTGATAAATGACGACTAGTCCTTCTTCTTAGCACTGTGTATTGGTAGCAATCAACTTTATGGTCCAGGCCACTTATCTCTAATTCCACAAATTTATTAAAAACTTATGCTTGAATAAATTAAATCACTTCCTCCTCTGCTGGCCACCAATGAACCCTACAATTTATGTCCCTTCAATGAATCTCACTGGAATTGCTATATCTAGCCTGCCTTCCTAAGATCATGGGTTTTGTAACCCAACTGGAAATTTTTTCCCATTAACCTTCACTTATTCCCATGTTGCAGAGGG
>NDGN011549327.1:7099-22180 GCA_002564285.1 Tympanoctomys barrerae | reverse complement strand
TTTTTTTTTTCAGGACCTTGTATTTGCCAGGCAAGCACTTATTCCACTGGGCTATCTCTCTGGGCCCCATGTAATCTGGAAAGTAATGTAGCAGACAGCCCACATTCTGTTGTAGTACAAGCTCACATTGCAAGCAACTAATTAGACTAAACTATTTTTCTTAGAGTTTATTAATTAAAATTCATTCACTCTCTCAGTAATGCATAGGCTTTTTCCAGCTAGCAACATCACTTACTGTCTTTGGATGAGGCACTGTGCTCTGCACTGAGATGACTGAGATGACACAAAGGAACAATACACAGTCCCTGTCCTTAAAAAAAGAACATGATACCTATTGACAGACTGTAATAATAGAATAAGGGTCTAAGTGGCTCTCATGCAAAGTGCTTTGGAGCACAAAGGGCAAAGCTCCTGACCTGCCTCAACTGAGCATGCCATGCTGTCCAGAGACATGAGATCTGATTGCATTTATATGAGTAAAAATGATTTTGATTTTGCTACAATATGTACATGAGATGGAGGCCAGTGGTTGCAGGAGGAAAGATGAGGGAGAGGAAACTGTTTTAGTGAGTGTATCAGAGCAATTTTATTTTAGATCAAATTTTTTGGCTTAAGTAGTTTATTCCAAGCAGCAGGGACAGCACAAACCAAAAGGAAGAGATACTAGAATGGGGGAAGGGACGTGCTTTTCCAAAGTGCTGAGTACGGATGGGTGAATACCAGATGAAGTACTTCAGGTCAAGAAGTGAGAGAATTTAGATTTTATCCTGTGGGTGTTGGAAGGATCTTACTTTGCAAACTCCCAAGTACACTAACATTTAGAAGGAAAACCTTAGGGTTTCTGTGAAGGGAGAATAAAGAAGAGCAAGATTAAACAGAGACAGAGACTGTACATATGCCTTTTCCCTTGCTGGCTGAAATACAATATGGAATTGGGTTGGGGTAAAGGGAAGGAGGAGATGGATAGGAAAGACAGAGTGACAGTGATATGAACTATTTTGGCTTGCTGCTCAGAAAGGGCAAGAGAAAAGAAGAAAAGTCTAAGGGGGCAACTCTTGAATTCCAGTAAGCAGCAAGACCACTGGAAAGGCCTCCAGTCATTTTGGGCTATAAATTTATTTGCACTTTTAATCATTTTTTTCTTTTGTGTTACTGATGCTAATTCTGCTGGTTAGAGATCATATTTGCAGAAGTTGAATGAATAGTGAATTGACGGTGCATCTTATTAACAAGTTGTAAGTTGTGTAAAATAAGCAATCAAATGGGAAGTTCACACTTGCAAAATCTCAATTTTTAATATAGACTAAGATGAAATGGAGTTTTAAAAACATCACACAATGTTATTTACCATAAGTGCCAGTATAATCGAGATAGAAAGGGTTAAAGTCTTACCAATTTAAGCTTCTATAATTGAGAATGTGAGATAGTTTAGAGAGAGGATTCAATGGCATTTCTTTGTCACACTTGTTACAAACATATAAGCAACAAAATCCTACAGAGATTGAAATAATACTCATACTCCATAGAAAAGTCTTCAAAAGGAAATACAGAACATATTATTTTTGAGAAAAGCATCCTATAGGTAAGGTTTGGCTGGAATGTAATCAATAAGCCCACTGTGTTTTGAAGAATGTTAAAGCTTATGACTGCCTTGTGACCCCACTGAGGGTGAGTCCAGCTGTTGCAAATGTATCTGGGTGTTGTACTGCACAACTGCGGCTGCTGATAGCGGTGCCTTTAAAATGTGGTCCTAGGACTTCCACCAAAGATGGACTCATGCTAGAATCTCACTATGTTAGTTATGTTTGTCTCATTGTTGAGATGAAATGCCTGACACCCAAAACTAGATGGGGAAAGTTTTAGTTCACTCACAGTTTGTAGAGGTTTTCGTCAGCAATCATGTGACCCCAAGACAGGATGGTATAGCAGACAGATGTTGCAGGAGAGACAGTTCATAACACACAGACGGTAGCAAAGCAAGAAAAGAGATGCTAACAGCTTCATTTTGCCCCTTTTGTATTCTATCTAGACTACCTGGATTAGGCAGTGCCGAATCAATCAATGGACTGATTTAGTAATCACACACTCTTAGTCCCAGCATCACATCCTAGATTCAGCTCTATGACTAAAGAGGCTTTTGAGGGACAACTAGACACAAGCAATAACACTGCCATTTCCCAAAGACTCACTTGCATCCCTTTATGCAAAAGACATTTAGTCCATCTCCAAGAGTTGCCCGAGTCCTAACAGCATTTCTCCTCTGTTCTATTTTTGCAGGCCATAACTTTATTGGGACTTCCTTTCTAGCTGAACTCAAAACTTTTAAAATCATTCTGTGGAAGACAGCTCAGTGGAATAAGTGCTTGCTTGGCAAATGCAAGGTCTTGAGTTTGATCCCTTATACCACCAAACAACAAACAAACAAACAAACAAGTCCTAACAGCTCCAGCATTGCTGAAAAGTCCAAGTCCCAAGCCTCCTTTGAATTTAAAGGCAAACTCATAGCAGTGAGCCCTGTACAAATAAAAAGAGTTTAACACTTCCATCATACAAAGGCACAAGGTAAATATTTCCATTACAAAAGGTACAAATAGAGAGACAACAAAGAATTGGACAAGCCAAGTCCAACATCCAACAGGGCAAATATTAAGTTCTGTAGTTCCATGTGCAGCATCCAAGGCAATTTGTGGCAAAAACAGAACTCCAAGAGGTTTGGGTGGCTCTGTTCCTACAGTACTTCCAGTGGTTGTAGCTCCCAAGACTTCTGTCTTGGGCAGGCGCTGCTTCCTCCTTGCAGTTTTCCTCAGAAGGAGCAAGATTAAGTAGAGACAGGGACCATGCACATGCTTTCTTCTAGCCACATTTCTGGCTTTTCCAAAATTCTGGGGTCTCCCGTGCATCTTCAGCTTCACCTTCACAGTTTCACATGCTTTCTCTGGATACATTACTTGGCCTCCCAGGCCTTCTGAAATCTGAGTGGAAAGCTTCTTGACCCCCCCACTCTTATATTCTGCATGCACCTAACACCAGTACAACATGGAAGAAGATAAGGTTTGTGGGCAGCTGGAGCAGTAACCAGGCTTCCTTGTCTTCTGGCTGCAGCAATAGAGTGCTTGGATCACTGAGCACTCTAAACCCAATTCCAAGGAACAATTTCTCTAGGTCACTTCCATTCGGAACAAGGTGCTCTGCAGCTCTCTACTTAAAATCTTTCACCTTCACAGCTCAAAAGCTGTGAAGGCTAGAGTCCTGGTGGTTCTTTTTATGTCTTCAGATTAGCTTTTCTGATTTTTCTTTGGAGATACTTGAATATTTTTTCCAAGTCATTTCAGCAAGCAATTTCTCCTCTGTCCCATCTTTGCAGGGTATAACTTTATTGGGATTTCCTTTCCAGCTGAACTCAAAACTTTTAAAATCATTCTGTGGGAGTTTTCACTCTTGATTCTGAATATAAGTCTGCCTAAAAGCCCCTAATAGTTGCTATGCTGCCATATTAATATTAGACTGCCTTGAAATTTCTTACTCCAGGTTTGTTAGTCCACTATCCTTAACCTTGTTCTCAGCCAAGGTGTCTGGACATGAGTAAAATGCAGATAAAGTTTCTGCCAAGATATAATGCACACCGTCTGGAGTCCAAGAGCCAATACAGTACTTCTTTCCAGCAGATCCCTGATCCTGGTTTTCACCAGCAGGATTTCTATCAGCCTTTTGATCTTCTAAGGTATGACCTGAATCAGGTACTATCTAAGATGTTTTAGCTCTACTTTTTTGGCTGTCATCTCTGAACCATCCCAAACTTTCCCACAAGCCAGGCTCAAAGGCTCTTGAACTGCATGGTCAGGTATAATCACGGCAGTGTTCCCACTTGCCATGTAACAACTGTTTCAGTTACTTTTTTTCTTGTTTCTGAGACAAAAATACCCAATACTCAAAATTACTGGGGAAAGTTTATTTAGCTCACAGTTTATGCAAGTTTTAGTTCATAATTGGCTGGCTCCAAGGCAGGGTGGTGCGGCAAACTCACATTGTACAGTAGAAACAGCTCATGGTAGACAGAAATTAGCAAAGAAAGCAAGATATCTTAACACCTTCTTTCTGTCCCCTTTACACTCTACCTAGTCTACTGAGAATAAGGTGCTGACAAGCCAAACCAATCAGTGGACTAATTTAGTGGTCAACCCTTAACCCCAGCATTGGACACTCTAAATCCAGCTCACTGTGACCTATGTCCTACGAACACATGACTTTTTTGGTAGGAGAGTCACCTAGACACCTACCATAACACTCTGAGATCAAACTTTGTATTTATATTAGTAAAGCCTTCTTAGATGATTTGTGCATGCACTTAAGACCACTGGCATAGGTATTTGCCTTTCAGGAAAGTGTTTCCTTCTTTGAAGAGAAGAAAGTTTTATCACTTACATCTAGAATAACCTTGGCATGACTGAAACATTGTCTCAAGAAATCAACTCTGTTTTTATCCTCCCTCCTCAGCCCCTCTTCCTTCTTTTCTTCCCTTCCCTTCCCCTCCCTTCCTTTTTTCCTTTCCTGGTTTTTTTTTGACTCTGAGCTTCCAGAACTGTAGAGAGGGGAATTCTTAATTTTATCATGGTTTGGATCTGAAAATACTCTGGATTCTTTCGCAGAATAACTTTTAAAACTCATAAAACACACAGGAGAGACAGGGCATGGTGGCACACACTGGTAATCCCAGCCCTTGGGATACTAAAAACAGAACAATCACTACAAGTCCAATCTACATAGTGAGACCCTGTAGACCCTGTCCCAAATACAGAAAAAAAAATAAATAAGTGAAATACACAGAAGTACACAAGAAATTCACTGATTAACTTTCAAATATCTTCTGCAAATTTAGAAATCTAATTTTTACTCTTATATAAAAACAATAATTGATATTCTTCTTTATGGATAGATTAAAACTAAATGTATGAAAATATTTAAAATAAGCTTTCAAAGTGCTTTAATAATTGCTATAATTTTGTAGTAATGGGCACAAGTGATATTGTTAGCTGTCTATAGCAGCTCCATGTGAAAGTGTGTGATTTCTGTTGGTGATAGATTATGCTTAAGTACTTGCTGTGCAGTCTCTTAGAAAGAAATGCTAAATATTAGTGAAGAGTTTGTGGGATGAAAATGTTATTCTTCTCCCATCTAAGTTTTAGGTAGAGGCTAAGATGTCCTGTTCTACTGTCTTAGAGATTTCACCACAGTCAGTTCAAGGTCATCTCAACCCTTCATGGTATTAGGTAAGTTCCGGGGATTTATGCTGTGCCTGTAAGTCTGTGTTAGATATTCTGGTTGTCTACTGTCACCTTTTCTGGCTAGCATTGCCTGAGCTATTCATAAATCTCTCCTCAGATGTCAGTTCATGCAGACTGCTGCTCTGTCAATTATTATTTTGTTTCCAAGTTCCCCCTTAGAGCACTGGTTCACTCTATCTCCTCTGTCACTCTGGGAACCACAGGTTCCTGATCTTCTTGATTCAGGATGGAGCATGGATACTGTTGTCAGATATTCTAATTCCCTCACTGCATCTAGGTACATGCTATAGCCTCTTTCTTTGCAACAACTTGCTACCTTCTCACGGTCTGACCTGGAAGAGAGCTCCTGATCTCTCTCTGCTTGGGGGTCCCCAAACCTGGTTGAGTGTTGTTTCCATTCTACCTATTTCTTAACCAGAAAGAGGTTGGAAGTGGGTAGCAAGATACAGGGTACCATGATCACAGTTCATATAGAACCTAAGCTGTTATTATTTTGTGACTTCTTCTGCATCATGTTGAATTGAATTTCACGTTCTAATCTGGTGGCTGGAGAGGGAAAAGTCTTAATTTATCAAATACCATTTGAAACAGAAAATCTATAAGTTCTTTCTAGCATCATTTTTCCTTTGAAACTCTTTTATTCTCCTCTTTCTGTCTTAACACAATTTCCCAAAGTAATCATCCTTCTAAGGGGAAGACCAGTGAGTGAGCATTTCCAGCACTAACTGGAGTCTGGCTAGGGTACTGTGACAAAGAGATCTTAAGCAGAATGGCTTAAATGAAAGAGAGGTTTAGATCTTCTCATGCTTGTAAGGAAACACCAGCATGTAAGGATCACCTGGGGAGAAGCAGAAGCAGGACGAGTAGGCTGGTGGTTGAGCTTATGTGGGATCCTTCCTGGGACCCCATGATAGGAAGTTGCATTGGGCCAGAACTCTTCCTGCACTTGTTCAAGAAAAAAAAAAAGAATTTCTACTTGCTAACTTCTATATTTAAATTACCCAAATTAAAATTGGAAAATAATTCATAATTTAAATTCCATTGACTTATACTGAATAGTACTTTTTGGCACTCCAACTTGCATGTCTTAAAGTTTTGAATTATGTATTTTTTTAGTATTTTATTAATTTGTCAATCTTACATTTATATTGAAAACAATAGATAATTCCCCAATATTTCTAAACCTAGGTCAAAATAAGTAGTGCATACTTTTCATATGCTATTTGTGTGAGTCAATTCTCATCACTATCACCAAAACATTTTAGAAAAACAACTTAAAGGAGGAAAGGTTTATATTGCCACTTGGTATAAGATGCTCCTGTGCAGGGGCCGGGAGATGGCTTAATGGAATAGGTGCTTCCCTGGCAAGCGCAAGGGCTTGAGTTCAATCCCTAGTTCCACAAAAAAACAAAAAAGATGCTCTTGTGCAAGATGCCAGCTAGCTTCATCGCTTTCAATACTATGGAGAAGCTCACCATGGTGGAAGGCTACATCATAGAAAGCTGTAGCTCATGTCAACCAGGAAGGAAGGAGAGAGGGAGGAGCCTGGGAGGAGATCCAGCCTTCCAATGTATGGTCCAGCAACTAAAAATTTGAATTAGTAGTGGAATGACAGCAATGCATGGTGAGACAACATGTATTAATAACTAACAAAATTGACTTGCATCTGTATTTCTTGCATCGTACATTGCATTCTGCTTTTTAGTATAACTGATTTATAGTTTGCTAAAGCTAAAAGATGCTTCTTAGATTAATTATTTATAATTGAGAAAATATACAGCCCAGAGAGGTTAAGTAAGCTACCTAAGATCACATAACTTTCTTTATTCTATTAGCCTGCTGTGCCGTACTTCTCAATGCACGGCTCAGTGCTTTGCTCACTGAAGGTGCTGTATGAATCAGCTGAAATTAGCTAAGCTGATTCTTTTTATAAGAGATGAATTTTCTATTGGATATTAGAAGTAGGACTAAAATCTTGTGAGAAGTTACACTTTAAAGCACATTTTTATGTAAGAACCTAAAATTGGATGTGCTCTTTACTGGGTATACTTACACACAAATTATATTTACCAAATATTTATGTAGTTCTTATCATGTGCCAGCCATTGTTTGAAGTGCTTTATGAATTTTAACTCCTTTAGACTTCATGATAGGCCTAACAGGTTGTTTTATTCTCAAATTATAGGTGAAGGCAGTAAGGCATGGAGAGACTAATAACTTCTTTCTTATTGCATAATAAATAATTGCAGAGCTGGACTGAAACCCAATCTGTATAGCTAAGTGCTTCCTCTCCATGTGCAGACTGAAGAGGTTTGAGCAGTCTCTCCCTTCCTTCTTGTTGCTGAAATGGAGTTTTTCTTGGTGATTTCTGCAGGCAGGTCACAATTACCATGTGAGACTCCAAAAAGCCAACCATGGTATAAGCAGCACATCCCCAAGTCAGTGTCAACACAAAGTCCACCACAACCACACATGACACAACTCATAAGGGTCTGGCACTCATGCCTACAGAGGTCTGGGCAGAGTCCCTGAGGTGGAAACTTGTGTGGCTTTGCTGACACAGCTTGCCAGCCTCAAGAGGCTGTTGTGGTAGACAGGGTGGTATGGAAGAAAGCTACGATTCCCTTCCAGCACAACATTAGGGGCTGGAGCTTTCTCTCTGCATTTAGCAGAGGTTATAATTCACTCTGGAAAGAGCAACAGAACTATGTGCATTCAATCTATGTCCTTGAATGACTTCTCTCATCCAGGATATGAACAAAGTACAAAAGTGTTTAAGTTGCCGTTTAGACTTGCCAGGGAACAGAGCAGTGACTGGAACAAGTTGCCCTAAAAGGAAAAGTGCTCATTTCCAAAGCCTTTACCCAAATGATTGTTTTACTCAAATTTCACATTTTCCCTGAAAGATACAAAACTAGCCAAACACTTTGGGTTCAAACAGAGCTTGTTTTATTTTAATGACATGTAGGAATACAGCAGTAGAAAATTATGGAGATTTTATACTCCAGTACAATAAAAAAGCTTTTTAAAAAATGGTATAGTGAAAAGTAGATTGCAAATAAGTTGTAGAGGTATCAAAATTTAAAGAAAACCTTAATGTGTTCATTATGATTATCATGATAGACCAACATTTAGTACTCTTACTTGAGCCCTTCATATTCTTTGGTAGCTGTGATTTGCTAATGTTGAGAAAGGGGCTACTTATTTACTTGTAGTAATTTCTCTTGCTAAGCCTTATTTTGGGACAGACTGCTTGTCATCTGCTTAGTTATTTCGTTGAGTTCCAATAATGGGAGCATCTTTCCTGTTATAAAAAGGCAATTCTATTTTTAAAGGCTGGATAATTGTATACAGTTTAAATCAACCCTGAAATAATATTGGAGCAAAATCAGATACTGAGATTTAAGATGACTATCTTGGCACGTAGTCAACAGTTGATGACAAAAGCCCACCTCTTGGGATTTATAGTCTGACAGGCTTCCATTCAATTTAGAAACAAATTAAATGAAAGACTTGAATAGAAAAGTGCAGTTCCCAACAAGATGTGAAGTTCAGACACTCACTATAAATTTTTCAAGATCAGAATACATATTGCATTCCAACAATGTGTCAAGAATAGTGTTGTACAGTGTGAATAGGAGCTAATTCATACCTCATGAAGTTTACAAATTAGACTCAGTTAAGGACTTGTCATGGTTTGTAATCTAGGCATTGTGGGCCTAGATTTGGTAGGAGTAGATTCAGCTGAAAGCAACAGAAAACCACAACTGACTGTGGCTTAAAAAAGTCATAGTTTATTTTTCCTTCCTAAAAACTAGGTAGTTGATAATTAGGACAACGCAAGTGACCATCCACGACATAGTCTGCTGTATGTTAATTTTGAAATTCACCTTGTGTGTTATCATGGAAATTATTGGAGAGTTTCCCCCATTTGTTTATCCTGCATATTAATTTTATGATAAACCCACTTACCACTACCTCTGACACAATTATGCATTCCCAGTCTTTTGCTCTATCTCTTGTTTGCTCATATACATGACTGACTAGCAAGTGGTAATATTTAATTTCACTCCTCAGTTCATAGCACAGTAATACATTGTACTACATAAGACTTCACTTTTAATTTTTCCTGTTTATTATGCCCAACCCCAGTCTTTTCCTGTACATAGACATTCACACTAACATGCTTGATCAATGTCCTTCAAAAGATTTGCAGCCTTGAAAATGTGTAGGTTTTGTGTCTGTGCATAAGTATTTAAAGTTACAGAAATATTACTCTGCAGAACTCCCTTGGACTTTTCAGCTCTTGACACTATGTTTTAAAGTTATACGTATCTTGCAGTACATCTATGGAGTTATTTACTTCTAGCCACTTCCTGGTAGCCTGTAGCATCTGCTCACATCACTTTACTGAAAACTTCAAGATGACAGGTCTCTTGGGCTGCTTCCAACTTTCCCATGTTGCCAACAGTGCTTTTGATCATATCAACTGAGATAAAGCACAGGAAATGTAAGCAATCCTCTCCGTGCAAAAGCTTCAAGCCCCCTTGGGCTATTAGTTTTTATTTTTATTTTTTTCATCATTTTTCTTAGAAGGTTCCAGTGCTTTTATGACATTTTCAGAGTCAGAACTACAAAACTTGCTGGAACATCAACAAAATTTCCAACACTGTGGCTCACAATAGGGGGCGATTTTGCTCCATTCAGGTCAGGAATATGGAATAATATCTGGAAATATTTTTGATTATAATGACTGGAGAGAGAGTACCTGACAATCGGTGGGTGGTTATGGATACTGCTAAATGTACCATAATGCAAGAGAGCCCCCTCCAACAAAGAATTATTTAGCCTAAAAGGTCCATAGTGTTGAGGCTTAGAAGACTTGTTACAGCAGAATTATTTTTGACTCTGCAAACGAATGTCTATTATAGTCTTTCAGTTTTGATCTGGTTTGCTTCTCTGGCTCCTGCTTCCTTGCTATGTAGTTACATTGATATCTCGTTCTTCATTTGTCCTGCTTTATTGGCTTTGACTTCTGCTCTGTCTTACTTCCCTAACTGTGGTTACCTATTTTGTCCATTTATCTCCTTGCAGATGGCTCCTGTTGAGTAGACTGACCCTTCACCCCAGTCCTTTCTATTCCTCAGTAAGACAGTGATCTTTCTTGCTATACTAATGTGACATTCTGATTTGCACATCTGTGAAAGAAATGCTAACCATCAGATAGTCTCCAGTCTCTTTTATCTTACAAATAGAATCCAAATATTTTTGCTCTATGGAATAAGTAAAATATTACATATCCAGTCCCTCCTTCCAGTTACTTGAGGTATGCAAACAATGATTGTTTTCTTCTATATGAACATTAAAGGCAGTCATACAACTACCACATTTCTTTATTTTCTCCACTCCTTCTTTATTTCTTCATGGAATGTAGACATTATTGTTACTGGTGTTCAGGTATCCATCCCTAATAATGAGACACACTTGAAGATGTAAGTCAAAGATAAGAAAAGTGGAGTAGAGAAAACTTGAGTCCATAATGATAATATAACTGCTACACTTTCCTGGTCCACATTTCTGGACTGATGTTATGTGTGTGTGAAAAATAATAGTTATTTTATTTAATTATCCTATGAGGTGAGCTTATGTTACTCTCAGGTAGAAGGATGCTCTTTGGTTACACTGGCAAAATGAAACCTTTGAGTACAAAAGTGAAAGATAATAGCTGGACCATGCAGAACTCATGAAAGTAAGTTCTCTGTGAAGCTCCTGATGTATCTGTCATCTTTCCTAAGTGTTAAACTTTGATCTCACCTGTATTTAGGACATAAGATTCAAATGAATTCAAGTCTTCAGTGTGATGTAGGCTTCACTGGACTTTTTTTTTTCTAGCAAAATATTAGTTCAGAAATTACTTTCATGAGTTCTGCATGGTCCAGCTATTATCTTTCATTTTTTGTACTCAAAGGTTTCATTTTGCCAGTGTACCCAAAGAGCATCCTTCTACCTGAGAGTAACATAAGCTTACCTCATAGGATAATTAAATAAAATAGCTATTATTTTTCACACACACACGTAACATCAGTCCAGAAATGTGGATCAGGAAAGTGTAGCAGTTATACTATCATTATGGACTCAAGTTTTCTCTACTCCACTTTTCTTTTTTTTTCCTCCACTTTTCTTATCTTTGACTTACATCTTCAAGTGTGTCTTATTATTAGGGATGGATAACTGAACTCCAGTAACAATAATGTCTACATTCCATGAAGAAATAAAGAAGGGGTGGAGAAAATAAATATTAGCAAATATTAGCAAAATATTAGCAAGGTATACACAATACTTCAAGTACTATTTAGGGGAGAATACTATCAAGGGCCAATGCATGTAGTCTGGAAAATATACTGACTTTAATAAAAACCCAGAGAAAACAATGAATTTTCAAATCAACCAAAAAATGTATAAGACTAGTTATGATTTAAAAAGAGCATTGCAGAGGAAAAGCTTCCTTTTTAAAAGATGTCCTTTCTTCCAGTTTTTGGAATGTAATAAACACATGGTTTTCATTTAGAGGGGCCAAAAAGCCAGTTTCCAGAGGACCTAGGCCCACGGATGTGGTAGGTCTTTCATTAAAAGTCTGCTGAGTGATTGATTTGATAAGTTAATATTACATAAATCTCATTGGATGTCTTGGTTGAGTCCTAGAAAAAGGTACATCATGTAACTAAGGATGTATTAGAGTATGGCTGTGTCTATTTCTTTCTTTCACATTGAAAAGAAGTTGTGCCAGTGTAGGTAGAGTCATTGTAGTTAGAATAAAGTCAATATGACAGTGACACTGCACTCTACTTGAACTGTGATGTGATTTTTGTGAAGCTAAACAATTGCATTATTTGCCCCTTATACAGAAATATAAGAGATGATTGAATATTAGTGTGCATTTAAATTTAAAGATTATTGCAGTAAGACACATTGCCATGAACCTGTCTCCAAATACTCCACACTTCGCACATTCTGACCTTGTCATTCTTGCCACTTTCAAAAGTAGTTCTGGAACCATAGTGATACATATGCACCCATGTTTATAGCAGCATAATTTGTCATAGCTAAATCCTAGATACAACACAAGTGCCCATCAATTGGAGAATGGATAAGGAAGATGTGGTATTTTTACATAATGGAGTATTATTCAGCTGTAAAACAGGATAAATTTAAGGCTTTTTTTGGTAAATGGATGAAACTAGAGACCACATTCTTAAGTGAAATAAACGAGACCTGCATGTACAAACGTTATATTGTCTCCTCGGTATGAGAACCTGAAAGAGAAAAATGGAATCAAAAGGGTAAAACAGATACTGGGGAAAGGGAATAAAGTATTCAAGAGGAAAGAAATCAAAAAAAGAAAAAAAAGGAAAGAGATACTGAGTTGAGGACAGGAAAGGGAGATACCTACATCTATGTATGTAAGCAGGATGGTTTGGACAACTGTACTTCACATTTCTGCTGGTCTATGGAAAGAGGCAGTTAATGCTTTAATTTGATTCATCTCCTTTTTTCAATTTTGTACTTTATCTCTTCTTAATTTCTTATGCATTTTTTCTTCTTCCAATTTTAGATGCGTATATCTGGTAACATGAATAACTGGTTGGAAGAAAACACTATGTATTACAACAAACACTGTGAAATTCATATTACTTTGTTAAGTGAAATTATGCATCACTTTATGATTTTTCTGTTTTAATTCTAATTTTTTCACCCTTTAAAAAATAAAAAATAAGTAATTTTGGGAGTTTTTTCTGTGAGCTTTCCTTACAAGATATGGCTAAAAATGTGCTGAATGCTGCCATCCAATGCAAAGGTAGGTTCCTAAAACCATTTTGGCATGAATGTCTCCATTTGCTTTTACTGGCTATGTGGTTGAACAATTTCTGTCTTTTCTCCAAAGCCAAAATGGCCATAAAGGTAAACATGTTGAATCAATTCAGTTCATTAAAGTAGCTATAATAACACAAATGAAACAGCCATTAAAAAGCAACCATAAGATAGAAATGGCAATAATTCTTTTAAGGACATACAGCTGGTAAAGTGGAAATAATAGTTCTACCACCTTACAATAGTAATCCAGTGATGATGTAAATATCATACCTGATCAAGGTACAGAGGAGTTAGAAGAGCGTGACTGGCTTTGTAGGTGATGCTTGTGGAGGAATTCCTTCTTAGTAGAGCTTTTTACTGATCTCATGATTCAGCATGGTTTCCTGGATTTAGGCACTGTCCAACACAAGGTGACATGCTGTGAAATAAGCACTATGTCTAGCATGTCATTTCTATCTCAATTGCAAAGAAATCTCACCTTTCTCCTTAAAATATCTGGGTGTTTGGCTATATTGAGCCACAGAGTACAGCCTTAGAGCCTTGAGCTTTAAAGGTCATCATTCCTTCAACTTCACATCCTTCTTCTCCAACTTCCTTTGGAAGCACAGTCACAGCCCACAGAGGAGAAGGATTGCCTTGTCCAACGTACAAATCATTCATTACATATGACCTTAGTTTTAGCCAAGCTTCCAGGGTGCATCCAATTAAAATCTTTATTCTTCTTCCTTCTTAGGAGCAAAAATCAGCATCTACTTCCCAATTCTCTCCTTCACAGATGTCTTGGGATTGAGGTTGCTTGCTGTACACTACAATAAAGTCATAACAAAATCTTAATAAACAATTTCTGGCTCTGTTAAACAGGGTGAAAATACTCTCACAATTTACTTAAAATATCATAAAGTTTTAGCCAACTTTGTCTTTTCAAACCACAGCCTTAAATTCTAAACTGGAAAACTGAACAACAATTATTTTAAAATTCCTCTGATCATTTGGCCATAAGTAACCTTTCTCCAAACAGTCTAATAGCAAAAGAATTTTCTTCAAAGGAAATGTTCCAACCTTTTATTTACATAACTTTCCCCTAAAACATTGAAATATTTAAAATGTGCTCAAGACTTATAAAATGGAAATATAAGTACCTTAATAAGATTTAAACTTATACTGAGTTTCCACAGCAATAGTTATCCTCCCAGACTGGCCCAGGTCAAAGAATACCATTGAAAATATTTGCACATATTCTGTTAGGACAATTTTACTTTCTCTCAAAGTTAGCTTTTAGGCTTCATACCTTAGTGAGACTTTATGGTCATGTATTTCTTCTCCCAGAAAGTGCATTTTCCTTTTGAAGATAATTGTTACATCAGAAGGTCCAGATTCATCTTGGAGAAAACTGGATGGAGCAGAGTTGTAGGACTGGGTGAACTCAGTGTCTCTAACAACTACAAGCATATACTGTTTTCATTCGTTAGTATAATGGTGAGCAATCTCTAGGAAAGATAACTGTGTTTATCATTTGCTTTTGGATTTATAGAGACACTTCAATGGATGCCTACACAAGCAGACCTAGTCTCAGTAATCCTACAACAGAAATGTATGACTATTTAATTCCTGTTTACCTTTCCCACTAGAAGCTCCATGACAGTGCAAGAGTAGGCTTTTTCAGTATCATTACATGTTCATCTAAGCACAGGCCATATATGTGTGAATCGGGATTTGTGAGAAGAATAAAGTGGCCTGGAAACTAATATAGATAGATAGATAGATAGATAGATAGATAGATAGATAGAGAGAGAGAGACAGAGACAGAGAGAGAGACAGAGAGACAAAGAGAGAGAGACAGAGAGACAGAGATAGAGAGAGAGACAGAGAGAGACAGAGAGACAAAGAGAGAGAGAGAGAGAGAGAGAGAGAGAGAGAGAGAGAGAGA
>NDGN011549323.1:0-11839 GCA_002564285.1 Tympanoctomys barrerae | reverse complement strand
TAACCACTAGGAAGAATGTATGCAATGTGTTAATTATTGAAACTGCCCTACCAATTTGATTTGCAACTGTCTTATTGCTATTTGTTTATCAATAAAATTATGGAAAAAAATTAAAAAACACACACAAAAAATAGTAACTTTCAAAAAGATTTTTAAAAAGTAATATTTACTGTAGATAGAATTATGAGGAGAAATTGCTTCAAATATAGAGAAAAGCAAGAAAAAAATAAAATAAATAAATCTGAGCTTTCTTGCTGTACCTTTTCATTTAAATTGGTTTTGAGGCTTATATTTTGCATATATCTAGGCCTTATAGAGATTTACAAGGCTCATGTTAGCCATCTATATGTGGCATTTTATTAACATTTAGTTAGTACCTGTATACGTATAAGGGAAGCCTGAATAACCATCCAAGTTGCCGCCATCATTCTATAGAGAAGCCCTACCTGGGAAATTGAAATGCTAATCTTATATTTTTGAAAGTTTAATCAAGCTGTTGAATAATTTATTCTTCATTAAAGGACTATTCATATATTCCAAATAGATTAGATATTCTTATTGAGCAGCAAGAGAAACGTTTCACTAGGAAACACAAGAGAAAAGGAAACCTTTACATATGGACACCATGGGTGGGGATGTTAATCAGTTTTCATCACTGTGACATAAATAGCCTTAAAAGAAGAGACATTGGTCCACTATTTCACAGGCTTCAGTCTTGTTTGCTGACCTCATCACCTTTAGACCTGTGTTAAGGCCAGAACATCATGGCAGAGGGGCTTGGGGGAGGAAATCTGCTCATTTCATTGTATCCAGGAAGCAGAGAGGGTCGGAATGAACCAGAGGGAAAGAAAGGTGAAGTGTCTGAAAGCAGTAGATGCCCCTGCCAGGCATGTCCTGGAGGACCCTTTCTCTCACTGGACCCACCTCCTCACAGCCCACTCAGCTATGAAGTCCTCAATGGGTTCATGCATTTGTTACATCAGCATACATGTGATCCAGTCCCTAGCTAAGCCTCGTCCCTGCACATGAATGCACCGGACACCAAGCCCTCTCAGTACATGAGTCTTTGGGGCAGGGCACTACATATTTAAACCATCACAATGGGAATGTAAATTGACATTCTTGTATGGAAGACAGTATGGAATATTCTCAACAAAATTAAAACTACAGCTACAAGATGATCAAGCAATTCCACTTCAGGATGTGTATCCAATGGAGGGGAAGGCCTTGCTCCCTTATGGCTACAGTTGTATTGCTATGCATAGTAGTTAAAACATGAAAGCAAACTTTGTGCTACAGATAAATACAACATTAAGTTTTCTTTCACAGTCTTAGAATATAAGGAAACCTGCCCTTTGTGACAATAGCCCACACGAGTGAACCTGGAAGGCATGATGCTGAGTGAAATAAGCCAGACATAGAAAATCATACACTGCATGATCTCAATTGTATGGAAAATCTTAAAAACTCAAACACAGAGAATCATAGTTTATATCAATGGTTCCAAGAAACTAAAGGATGTTGGAATGAGAAAATGTTAGACAATGGGAACAAACTTTCTGATATGAGTAATTTTCAAGAATCTGATACACACCATGGTGATTATAGTTAAGAATATTGTACACTTACAACTTTTTAAAAATGTAGTTTTTAGATATTCCTAATCCTCCGCTCCACAAGCATACATCAAGGAAATTATACAATTCCTGGATGTGTTCATGTAATTGTATATACATGAGCACCAAATCATCACATTATATACTTTGGGTACACACAATTATTTATTAAGCATTCCTCCAAAACCTGGAGGAGAAAACTATATATTTAGAAACAAACTTCTATATATCAAAAAGGTTTTAGATCATGGTCTATCTTCAATACTGACATTTATGTTTTTCTTTGGAAAGTTGTCACCTGATATTGTGACTTGTGAGGAAGTTGAAGAATGTTGCATCCTACAAGTAGAGGGAAGTTACACCTTGTAAATTTGCTCCATGTCCTGATTTATCACAGTGGATCACAAAAGGCTTTTCCTGAAAGTGTGTTGAACTCAAACCTGGTATTTTAACTTATGACCCAAGTGACATTGGCCTTCTTTTTTCCTTCGTTTATGCCTCTTCCCAGTGCCTCCTGTCAGAGTCAGACTTATGCCCACGACCTTGTGCTACATGAATCCATATTGAGGCTCCTTTTGCAAGAAAATGCATATTCTGAATAGTGAGTTGTTTACTGGAATGACAGTAAAATGGCAGGATTTCTTCCATATTAGATGAAAAATTGGAAAAAAACAAAGCTTGTAAATAAAGCCGGCCGTTGGACCCTGCTTGGCCTACGGATCTTAAATGTCCTGCATCTGAAAGCGCTTCTCCAATCTTACAGATCGTAAATGTGTCTGGCCTCATTCTTTGTTTAGCCTCTGCTTAAATACCTACTTGGTTTCCATGGTAACCATGATGGAATGCAAAAGATGGACTGAAAAAGTCATGGAATTCTTCTTTGTAATGAGTTCTGTTTTCCTTTTATCTATTTTCTGTTTACAACACCTTAAAAAGGGTGGGGAAGGATTTAAGGAGTTACAACATCTTAACAAGGGTAGAGAAGGAGTGAAGCAGTTACAACATCCTAACACAGGTGGATTAAAGGCTAAACTGTAGTTTCTTTTGCTAGGATAAAATCAACCCAACTGAGAGCTGTAATCTCACCATCCAAATAGTAAGCTCTTTGGATGTTTCTGGGAAATACTTTATTCTCACTCATTTAGATTACACAAAGTCATCTCAGATCTAAAATTTTTGTGTTCCATGAATCTCTCTGTCATGCCAAGGCCAGAGAAGGGTCCCATTCTGTTCTCACTCTCAATGTGTTTTTCATTATTGGTGGAAGTGGTGTGAGTTAGTGAGTTTGATAAATCAAAAAATATGTAAAAAAGATACATATTTTAAGTCACAAACATAAGACAGAATAGGTTTGAAGAAGCCAGGTAATGTGACTTAACTTGTAAATATCATAGCTTTATCAGCAATGTGTATTCCAAATCAAACATTTAATCCACGGTTAAATATTTGTCCTTGGTATGACTGCATTTCCTTTGCAGGAGGTGACCTTTATGTGTGAATTCTAGGCTAATGGTGACATTCACAGGCAAAAGATGCATACAGCCATGTTAATAAATATTAAGGAATAGCTTTTTATCTTTTCCATATATTATTTAACATTACATTTAGCATTATGCTGGAAACACTCTATTTCATTCCTAGTAACTATTTGATCCATCTTAAGCAATCAGTTTTATTAGGTCCAACATTTTTGTTTGCTTTTAGCTGAATGACCTTAGAGAGGCATTTGTCATTCTCTGTACTTCAAGGTTCAGCATTAATTTTTAAGGTTCTTCCTCTTTGTAGAGGGCCGGGGAGCTCTGGTGAACTAGCAGATGGCAATATTTGAAGCATAAAGTTCCCCGGGGAGAACTAAGAGACATAGGTAAATAGGAGGAGAGGCAAGTGCATGGCTTCCTGTTTCTCTAAAATGCATGTTTTTCAGTTTGCCAGTCCTGAAATCCTGTGTTCAGAAAGCACATTCCAAACACACCATTGGTCAAAGCTACCTGACTCTCTTCGTTAAGTGGCTGGCTGTGATTCTGTTCTGTACGACTCTTCCCCTCTGAGAAGCCGAAAGTTGCCAGCTACATTTCTATTCCCCTCATCCCTGATTGGTGTTTGTCTTTATTCTTTGGAGCTCAGTTGCCCGTGCACTATTTTCTATTTCCCATGAAACGAGTGTCCTTTTTTTTTTTTTGTATTATCTAAGTTTTGTTCCCATCAGTCACTTCAAAGAAAAAAATATCCAAAAGCAAGAACATCAATCACCTTTTTGAAGGTCGCTGGGAAATTATTATTTATGTGTCAGTGGTGAATCCATTCCACCGTTTAAAGGATAGAATTGCAAGATTAGGAACATGGATAGGAAAACATAGCCATCATTAACCTGTCACCTTCCCTTTAAAGAGAAGCAGTACAACTGGCTTAAGCCAGTGGCAATTTAGAGCACAAAAGATCAGTAAAGCAGACCCCAGCACAGGAAAAAGAAAGATGTCAAGGTCATCACACAGGTTTAAACTAATTTCCTATAAGCTATTATCCTCCAGCAAAATGGAAAACAATGAAAATATTTAAGAAAATGGCTAGAGACCATTTTCCAAATCTTACAATGTACTCATTCATGTTCTACATATGAAAGATTTTGCTTGATTTTAAAAACCCCATGACTTGTTTTAATCTAATTTTCTTACATTCATTGGCATCATTCCCCTTCCTTGCTAAGAGTGAAATATAAACCACCAAATTTTATTTGTTAGGCTATTAAATTGACATTCTAGGTTCTCTGAATGGGCTACACTACATAGATCACTTAGCAATAAATGTTTCTCAGAAAATTCCGTCACAACTAGGAAAGAGGTGTTATGGAGTATGAGCCAGTGGTAAGCGTGTACAGGAGAAGCAAGACTCAGATATAGACAATAAGCTCTAGAGGGGAGAGGACTGGAAGGATCCTCATACCTGGACCAGGCCCTCCTACAGCTCAGGAGGCTTTTGCACAAAGTGTGAGTGTTTCACTCCATCTTTTATGCTTTGTATCTTACTGTTAAATTTCCAAAACATATATATTTTTTAAATACTACCGGGATTATGGTGCTAAAGACCTTCTGTTGGTGCAGAAAAAGCCTCTCTGGGTGGGACTGCTCAGCAATGCTGTGACACCACATTTGCAGATTTGTGCTCAGATTTGGAATTCCAGAAATTGTGTTTGCAGATTTCATTGTGTTGGCTTGACTTATAACAATGGCCTCCTGTCTGTTTTCCTGCTCTTGGTTGCAGACAAACAATGTACTTATCATTGTAGTTTTGTGAAGAGAAATATGTTAGAACATTGATACAAAATACTCAGCAAATAGCTAGTCGTAATCCCTAGTTTTATATGCATGCTCAAAAGGCATATTTTGCTTTATTAACTTATGAGATATACATTTAAAGGGGTCCAGAAGTACTCATTTTCCTCTATAATACTCCATTCATGATATCAAAATAACTGGGATGCTACATTAATTTTGAGATGGTTCTTTTATGAAGGTAGTTTTTTTCAAAACTGAAGGAAAGAATCTGAGCAGTTGCAATAGATATTTTATGCAGGTTCTGGAGAGTCTGATAAACCATCCACCACCCAATCCCTCTGGAGCACCACAGAGCAGCCCCCAGGAGGCCAGAGGCATAATCATCAGAGGCAGACACGCTTGCTCTGTCTCAGTTTCTCTCCACCTGTGAGTCTATTTCTTTCTCTTGATAAACAGTGAATTTTGAACCAAAACATCTTTTTCTCTAGACTGTAAAGTGGCAATCTTCCTCCTATTGATATTCTTTTTGATTCTGCTTGTGCTTTCTTACTTACATTACAGATTTCCTTTGAAGCAAATGAAATTAAATAGGATGTGTTTCTTCCTGATATTAGCTGAAAGAATACTGCTCCCTAAGAATATTTCTTAGAACAGTTGATTATTCAACTTTATTTTTTTATATTTATTTGTTTCTCCTGCAGTACCAGGGATTGAACTCAGGACCTTGTGCTTATGAGGCAAGCGCTTATTCACTGATCTATCTCCCTTGCCCCCTATTTTTTGTATTTTTAGGGAAGGGTTTACAGGGTGTTCAGGGTCTCACTACTAGACCGGACTCATACGTGATCCACCTGTTTACAGCCTCCCAAGAGCTGGGATTACAGGCATGCGCCACCATGTCCAGTCTCAATTGCCTTCTCAGTGTGTCCTGGGGGTGGGGCCAGCATGGCAGGCAGGCCTGGGGATTGAACCCCCAGGCCCTGCACCTGCTTGCAGGCGCTTTCATCTGACGAGCTATTTAGCCAGCCCTATTCTACTTTAAAACAACATTCTGGCGTTATCAGTTTTATAAACACTGACAATTTACTTTATATCGTTAGTGATAGGATCAGGAGTAGACTGAGGTCAAAAAAGTTAGGTATCCAGGTCTACCACACTTTTGGAACATGACTGTGGGCAGACACAACGAAGATCACATATAGTGAGACAGTGAGGGGACACAACTTCATGAAACTTTAAGTTACTGGATTAGAATACTGTTTAGTGTACAGTAGCCATGTAGTTAAATTCCCACCCACACGACAGTTGGGACTCATGAGGAAGACAAAGTGTGCCCTGGAGTAATTTACACACGCTATATTTTTCTCTGTATATTAACTATAATATATGATAAGTGTTGCAAGAGCATTCCTTACAGAACTAGAGCAATCCTAAAACTCGTATAGAATCAGAAGTGGCCCAGAAAAACAAAAGCCATTCTGGGCAACAATAAGGCATGAGGTACCACAGTCCTGGCTTTCAAAGCTACGGTGATTTAAAAACAAAAAACAGCACGGACATTGCACAAAAACAGACACATGGATCGGGGAAAAAGAACAGAGGATCAGAAACAAGCCAGACAAATAGAGTCATCTGACTTTTGACAAAATGACAAAAAACATACTAGAGGAAAGATAGCATCCTTAAAATATTGTGTTGGCAAAACAGGTTATACTTACAAAGAAGCTTAAATCTTGACACATATCTCTCACACTAAGTACTACAATAAAATAAAAATGGATCAAAGACCTGGATATTAAAATAGAAGTAGTCAGTTAGAAGATAAAATAGATATAACTCTTGCATACCTAGGCATTGGTAAAGAATTATTGAAAAAATGCCAGTTCCATAAGAAATAATTTCACAAATCCAAAAATATGATATATAACATTGGAAGCATGGCAACAAAAACAACCAACAGAATAAAAATACAACTTATATCTTTGCCAACTACATGTCAGAGAGTAGATTAGTACCTAAAATACATGGAGACTTTTTTTTTAGGGAAGGGTTCACAGGGTATTCAGGGTCTCACCACTAGATCAGACTCATAGTAATCTGCCTGTTTACAGCCTCCCAAGAGCTGGGATTACAGGCACATGCCACCATACCCAATCCATATGGAGAGTTTAAACAAAACAGACTCCCCAAAATAAAAGATCCAGTTAAAAAATGAGCAGTTGAAATGCATAGATACTTCTCAGCAAAGGCAGCACTAAGGACTAATCAACACCTGATTTTAAAAAAAAAGTTTACTAACCTTTGGCTTTGAGGGAAATGCAAATAAAACAACACTGAGTTTCCACCCAACTCCAGAAAGACTATTATCAAGAAACCAAATGCTGGTGAGACTGTACATAAAAACACCTTTCTCTATTGTTGGTAGCTATACTGACTGATATAGTCACTACAGAAATAGGTATGGAAGTTCCTCAAAAAACTACAAATAGGGGCCAGGAAGATGGCTCAGTAGAATAAGTGCTTCCCTGGCAAGCACAAGGGTCTGAGTTCAATCCCCTGTTACACACACACACACACACACACACACACACACACACATACACACAACTACAAATAGAAATTTTCTTTGATCCAGGTGTTATGGCTTGTCTCTAGATCCCCCCCAAAGCATCACATAGTCATACGGGGAGTTTTCAGAGATGGCTGGATCTTGGGTTGTGATGCTGAGATCAATGGTGCTATTATAGGACGATGGGTCACCACCCTGGGAGGGAATGCTACCTACCTTCAGCCTGGATGAAATATCAGTGACTGAAAGAGGACTCTGGCATTGCTTGCTGCTTCCTGCATGAATGCTTTGGACTCCACCTTCCATGAACTGTTTATCCTCTGTGATTCTCCTCTGTCATGCCGTCCAGCCTTGCAGCCGGCCAACTATGGGCTGAGACCTTTATAAGCTGAATTACACAAACATTCATCCATTAGCTTTGAGTGTCAGGTATTTTGTATCTGCAACAAGAAAAGTAATGAAGACACAGGCATTCCCTTTCTACGTATTTTCCTGAAAGACTTACAGACATCACATTACAATGGTGCATGCATGCCCAAGTTTATAGCAATACAACTCATAATAACTAAACCTTAGAAGTAGCCCACATGGCTGTTAACAGATGAGTGAGTGAAGAATATGGTATAGACACCTGGATATACACAATGAAGTACTCCTCAACCATGAAGAGGAGTAAATTTAAGTCATTAGTAAGACAATGGGTGCAACTTGAGACGATATTAAGTGAAATATATCAGACACAAGCAGAAATATTATGAGATTTCACTTCTATGAGAAGCCCAAAGTACAAATATTTTAATGACCAGATAAGAGTTAGATAATACAAAATAGATTACCGGATCTCCACAGAGAGGAAAGGTGACGAGATGGAGTGATGGTGGGCGAGTGTCAGAAGTGAAAACATATTAAGATGTGCTACATACACAGTGGACCAGCTGCCCATGGTGAGTGTCATCATTATGTTCAGCAAACATGTACCAAAAAACTTTAAGAAATTAAAATTATTCCCCAAGAAAGAGAGACGTCTTGTGCCTTCTACATAAAGGAAGCAGCATGTGAGCTTAAGAAGACATTTAGATGTCTGGAGAATTGTGACTGGGGCAGGGCAGCTTACAGCTGAAGACGCCACGGGGCCACATCACACAGAGCCCTTAGGTCCTGGGAACAACTTGTATTCTAACCAGAATACAGGAGGAAGTCAACAAAAGACATTTAGGCAAGGATGCAGTGAAACTAGGTTTAAATTAGTAGGACAATTATGTTTGAAAACTACCGTGGCTTTATGCAAGCAGGTTTGAAAACATTTAACTGTGGGCCACGTAAGGAAATCTCATTTCAACTGTAATGACCCTAGTAGATACAGACAAGTAGAGACTGCACAGAAGCTTTGAAAAAGTGTATTAACAGACCGCAATGGCATGTTTCTGTGCACAGGTTCTTCTCCATGTGAATATCTGCCTTACACACATGTGCATGTATGTATACAAAATATACTTGTGTATGGGCACAGGAACAAAGGATGTAAAATAATGTATACAGTGATATAATTAAAGTGGTATGTGAGGACTATTTCTATTTCCTTCTTTAGATTTTTTCCCTAACAGTCTGCAATTAATGCATATTTATATGCATATGTTAATGAGACATATGGAAATTAAATTAGAAATATTGTTAGTGTACACTGCTTTATATGATAATGAGCTTTTAATATAAAAATAATTTTAAAAAGACATATTCTTGTGTTATAACTTTTCAATTTGTCCATGAATTATGTATAGCTCTTAAAAATCTGAAGAAAATTATTAATAGCAAAGTAGATTTAATTAAACGCCCTTTACCACTAAATGACACTGATTAAAAAATGCAACTGTTTAAAGATTAAATTAATGTTGGTGACCTGCAAATAAAATGTGCTATTGGTGCAGTATTTCTATTTACACATCTTCCTTCTGTTTTTGAAGATGGAAATAGTCATCTCTACTTCTTTTATAGTTGTTAGTTTGAAAATAATATTTAAAAAGAATTATTTCCAGAATGCTGGATAAAAATAATTAAAGTTCCAACTTAAGTTTAAACTTTTATAAAGGAGAAATTTTTGAATTTTGACAATTTCTTTTTTTCTTTCTTTCTTTTCACAAGATTATCTGTTGAAATAAGAATCAGAACACTGTAAGACATTCTGCCTGCTGCAGAAGGAAGTGCTGCCTAAGTAATTCATCCTGTATAAAACCAGTAACAATTGGCTTGCCATATCTGTGGGCTCCACATTGCATCCATAGATTCGACCAATCACTAATGAAAAGTGTTTTTAGAAAATTATTCATGCAAGGACCATATGTGATTTTTTCTTGTTACTGGTCTCCAAATAATACAATTATTTATATAACACTTACGCTGCATTAGATGCCGTAAAGTAATATTGAGATCATGTAAAATATAGTAATACTTCAGTTTACAAATGTTTCTGTTTGCAATTTGATTCACAAACAAAACCATTCAGCCAAATTTTGCCTCCATTTTCAAACTCCAGTGAGATGACAAAACCACGGCCATCTTCCACACACAAATCTAGCATTCTTCCCCCAAATCATAAAGCAAATTAAATTCATAAATTGAGATACCACTGTTTATGACTTTGGGGGACTCAGGAGGATTTGTGTAGGTCATAAAATATTTCATACTAAAGACCTAAGCATCTACAGATGTGGCTGTTGGTGAGTGTGTTAGCTTTCCAATGCTGTGCCAAAACAGTTAAGAAAAGCAATTTCAGGAGGAAATATTTTGATCCACGATTTCAGAGATGTTGGTCTATGGTCACATGGTGTCACTGGTTCGGGGCCTGTAGTGAAGCAGAGAATCATGGCAGAGAGGGAACAGTAGAGCTAAGTTGTTCACTGTGGAAGCCAGGATTCAGAATGAGAGCCAGAGAAGGCCAGAGAGTAGGAGCCGAGATCAAGGCGTCCCCTTCCAGATTACGACTTCAGTTGTAAACTTGCTCCATTTAGGCCCTACCTCCTGACAGCCCATTTCTCTAGGGCTCATTGATGGATTAATCCATTAATGAGACTACACTCATGACCCAGTCACCCAGTCACCTCCTCTAAACACATGAGTCTTTTGGAGGACACTTTTGATCCAACCTATAATAGCAGGATATTCTGCAAGCCATCCCCCGTGAAGGCAAGAAATTATGCTATAGATAGAAATTATGATCTACATAGAGTAGTATAAGGAAGTCTGTATGTATTAGCGCACCCCCAAAGCTTAATATGAGATGGTATGACTACAAATACTGAACAGAGATGCAGCAAGCAAAAGGCAAAAATTTCAGATTTTGGTCTTCTCTTAAATGACAGTTACAATAACAAATATAAAATATTTAAAAGACAGAGGAAATATTTTTATATTTTAGGTTATATACTTATCCATATGTATTCAAATAACATAGCAATAAGGACAGGGAGAGACATCCTAAAATAACTCATTTTAGAATAGTACCTAAAAATCTTTACTTACAAAAATTTATAAAGTGACAAAATTATAGTTAAATTACATTTGAAAATTTTCTCAAGGGTTCTTTATGGTTACATAACTATGTTTTTGCCACATCAAGTAACTCTTTGGAATTTATTGATATGCTAATTTCTTTTCTCTATTCTCCTATAACTATAGTCATACAAAGAATACATTACCAAGTCTGCATGCATATAGCATTTAATAGAGTAGGACCTGTAGCATCATTTTGTAAATATGTTAAATAGTATGAAATTCCTAATATTTTACAATCCTGTAAAAAGCTAATGAATAAGAAATGTCTTTAAAAGCACTTTTTCCTTTGGTTTTAGCAGAGTAAAGCATCCTAAGGAATAGGTAAGATAAATAACTTAATAGTCATAATTCACATCAGACTATTGGAAGTATAACATCCAGTATGAATGTATCAGGGCCAGCCAGATAGCTCAGTAGATTAAAGTGCCTGTTTAGGCAGACACAAGGGCCGGGGATTTGATACCCAGCGTGCTGTGCCAACAATGCCCCGAGGGCACGCTGAGACGTTCATTGAGACCAGGCATGGTGGTGTGCACCTATATTCCCAGCTCTTGGGAGGCTGAGACAGGACAATCAGTATGAGTCCGATCTGTGTAGTGAGACCCTTTGGACCCTGTAGGGGTCATCTGTTATGCAAATTATGTCAATGTGGTCCTTTTTGCCATCCTACAGCCAACCTGACTTACCTATTTGGTTCAGGCAGCTGATTATGATGATTACCCTTATCTGATGAAGAGATTGTCTTTCACAGAGGTCTACCCAGTAGTGTCTCATGAAAAGTTTAATGTGAGCTGTTTTGTATACCTGTCATCACAGCACTTGGAGCCAGAAGC
>NDGN011549319.1:0-11607 GCA_002564285.1 Tympanoctomys barrerae | reverse complement strand
TTTTTTTTTTTTTTTTTTTTTTTTTTTTTTTTTTTTTTTGGCGGAACCGGGGATTGAACTCACACCCTTACACTTGCCAGGCAAGCGCTTATTTTACTGAGCTATCTCCCCGGCCCACCTGGCCTCTGTCATTGCCATTTCCTCTGTGCCCCTTGGTAAGTGTCATGCGAATTTCATCTTGGCACATGTGAGGCATGCAACCAGCCCCAACAGAGCGGTGGTTGGTGTTTTCTGCTTCAGCAGTGAAGAGCCAGATAATGCAGATACCTCCGCCTCTGGGCTGCCCAGGAGGGTAGGGTGCCGCACAGAACTTCCACAGCACCCTTCTGCAGAAGCTAGGAGGTCCGAAGGCTCTCTGAACACCTCCCTCTCTTAGGGAAGGGGAGAGGCACCTCCTGCCTGCCTCTCTTGGGGACACTCAGTGAGTGGGTGAGAACAGAGAGCCTCCCGCCAGAGGCCCTCAACAGGCTCAGACTGCCCATTCTTTGATAATGAGTCATCTAAATAGGCCTCCTCCAGCCTGGTTCTTTCCATTTGGTGATTTAATGGGTGGTTTTCTTTCCACTTTTCTATATTTTAAGAATAAACATACATTACCTGTATGATAAAATATATATTGTTTCTGTTACGAAACTGTCACATTCAAATCTTTGTCTTTTATTTTTAGCAATCCAATCTATAATGAAAACAACATTGTTGCTCAAAGTCTAAGGACTCCTGGTTTATTTCGTTACTACAAAGCCAACTTAAACAGGAAGTTTTATTCTGCAACGTGGTTTGTTGTTTGTTTGTTTCATTTTGTTTTTTGTTCCCAACTTATTTCATAGCACAGGATACTTGTTTTTCTGGCAAATAGAAAAATCAGCCTCAATGACAACAACAACCACCACCACAACAACAATGACTTCTTTTACTTTTTGCCTGCTTTCACCTCATGCTAACTACTTGAGAGGCGGCATCTTCAGCAGAGAAAAGCTGACACAAGCAACTGGCCAAGGTCTGCGCTGCCAGTGCTCCGAGGAGAGAGCAGTAAGTAGGGCCTCGGCACAGCTCAATAATTTGCACCGCAGGAGAGCCGTGCTTCTGAGGGCAGGCAATATGTCTGCAGCATCTTCCTGGAGGAAGGAGGGCCAGGAGCTCATCTTTATGGCTTGAGGCTTGGAAGCTGCCTAACTGGGCGGAACGCCACCTCCTTGCCATCAAAGCTGTCCACCTGGCAGTGGATCTCAATCAGACAGCTGACTGGCTCAGCAGACAAGCTGCCTTGCCAAAGGGATGAGGACTTATCCAGAAGGTCTTTCAGGAAATCTGCCTGGGATGTGGGGGATGAAGAGGAGGGAAGGATCAATTCATTCCCTGAATGAAGCAAATGAGAAGGAGTAGCTGTTCTCTGGTTGCAAAGCCACAGTGAGCTTTTCTGTACCTTTTGCTCACTTAGCAGGAAATTGTATGAGTCTCTGATTTTAGATTCAAATGTTAGCATCCCACATTGAGAGGACTTTTTAAATGGAGCATGGAAATCGCTTCAATTCAAAAACTGAACTTTAAAAATATTTCCATTAGAGAACACAAAATAACCAGTGAAATGAAGAATCGTACCGGGAAGACATACAGTCTCTAAAACTCACAGTTGGAAACATCTGGGATTGTTACTGTTTCCTAAAGTCTTAGAATTATAAACCAAGTAATTACAATACTTATGGCACTTGCTAGGTATCAGGTACTGTGTTCATTACTGTACATAGTGTTTTTGTCTAATGCCTTGAGAATCTTATGAGGGAATCTCCTTCACTTCACTCTACAGGCAAGGAAAAAAAGATCCACACAGGTTTCCTATGTTGTCCACAGACGTAAGGCGAGTAAAGGACACAGTGAGGTTGCGCTCTCCAGCTTCTCTTACTCCAAACCCCAGAATCTTCCCCTCAAGACTGTGTACACCAAATGGACCATAAAAGACAGCGTTTTCTCACAGAACTGTCAAGCAAGGTACCAGGGAAGGGCTGTCCAGGTGGGGTGGGAAGTCTTATCAAACCACTCACACTTAGCCCCACTTAGTCCCTGGCTATGACGTCTCCCTAACATAATCTGTGGTGTCACCACCATTCTTGTGTCCTTCGAAAGGGGCTCTGGCAGGGGAATTCAGCCAGCGACACATCGTTCTATGCCTGCTTCCCATCTCTTGGTGGCAGAACAAGGAGGAAAAGCAAAGAATGAACAGAACTTGGCCATAACCTTTAAGAAATTCCAATTTTCTACCTGGCATTGAGCTATGACCAAGGATTTCCTCCTCTCCCCCTGGAGTCTGAAATGAAAAAATAATTCATTTTTTAAAATTATGTGTGTGTACACACAATTTGCTCTTTGTAGTGATGCCTCTGAATCTGTTGGAATCAGGAAAGATAAATTTCAGAAATATTAATAAACAGAGAGTATGAAATAGTTGTGGAAGACACTGAAAATAAAGCCTACTCACTCTACATGGATATTTAGAAACAGCACTTAAAAACAGCTTAGTAGATCAAAGCACAGACCCAGTTTGGCTCTCAGAGTCACTCTTTTGGGCTGTGTGATGCTTGTAGAGCAAGCTACAAAATTTCTGTCTTGCTTTTCCTTATGTAAATAAGAGCAATAGAACTTGTAGGATGACTATGAAAAATACATGAGATAATCTAGGTACCGTGCTTAAAATAATTTAGCTTATGGCAAATACTCAAGGCTTATCAGGTATTAATGGCCTTATTGGTCCTGAGTACTACTTTAGTTTTAAAAATTGGGAAAAAATGTACTTTTTTTCACAGAGTGCTTCTTCTAACACATTCTTCAGATTTCAGCCAAAATTTTTTGTTCAATAAAGAAAATGCTTCCCCACTTAATTCATCATCAAAATGAGATAAATGAACTGTTTCCCTCCAGGCTTGGGCTAAATATCCATTCTGCAAGCTTCTCTCCCACCTTGCTCTGACTGTTGCTGTAGAATGTGCCTCATTATGCTGAAAAGGATTGTTTGCTCACCTGCCATTCTCCTGAGGACAGCAGCTCTACTCTGTTCCTGATCCCCAACACCTGCTGAGGTGTTTGAAATATAGAATTTACAAACTAAGTATCTATGGGGAGAATGAGTTAGCATCGCTGAGGTTGCGTATGAGAGAGAATCCCTTAAGTTACTGTATGGTGTTGCACTTCTTCGGTATATTATAGCATGCAGTCCTGGCTGTGGCAAACAACTGAACAACTCCTACCAAATTTCTTTCTGATACTGTTAGGAAAATAAACATTTCATTTGCTGAATGACTGAATGACCTGTTCCTATAGCACAGCTTCACCAAACGAGGAGTTTTCTTTAACTTTTGTTTGTCTGCACTGAACAAGATGAATGTAGTTTCAAAAGAGAAGAGTAGGTGTGTAATCACTATTAATACTCAAATAGAAATTATTCCTTAGGGTGTCCATGAAGTGCAACAGAATATTCTTGCAGATCTGTAGGAACTGCATACGCAGGTAGCGACTGGAATGACACTGAACACTGCGTAATCCTCAAGATGCTGAAAGATGGAGGCTTCTTTGTGGGTTCTTTACTGTGCCATCTTTCCCAGTTTACAGCATAGAGCTCTGGGCTTTGGTGGGGCTTTATGAAAAGCTTCCCTAGGCTGCAGAAGGGAGAGTCAGTCGGCCACTGCTCAGAAGAGAGTGGAGGGCAGCAAAATGAGCCAAGGCTTTGTATCTGCTCATTACAGGCAAAGCAGTTATGCAAACGAGAAACCCAACGGTTTGCTAAATTGATGCCAAAAATCGGATCCCACACTACAACAAATGTTTGACTCTGCAGAGAGCCTATGTAGAATAAAATCAATATGCTGTTGTTGGAATACATGTCTTTGGGTAAAACTGGTGTTCAAGTATGCCTTGGACACTTAGTCTGAATGAAGCTTATCTAATAGCAAATTGGATATGCATTTTCTCTCTATTAGAGATGGAATTCTTGAACCTGCCTATACCACCCCTTGAAAATTCTCTTGGGAAGGGATGAGGAGGGATCAGGGATGAGTAATACTGCTGTTGGCATTGTGCTTATGTGAGACAATTACTGAGTCTCTGCCGTTGAGATGAGAAAATGAAGTTCTGAAAAGTTAAATAATTTCCTTTGAAGGTGAAACAAGTGTATGAACTCATCATGATGTGTTGACATTCAGGCTTCTCCTCCCAAACTAGGTTATCTCTCGAGGAAGTAGGGATGGCCAATGGTTTAGTTAAATCGCTGAGATGTCTAAGGGCCTCATTCTCTCATTCATTTGACAAAAACCCAGTCAGTATTTTCAGTAATAGATTCTTAAAGCATGAGGGACTTCCTTGATAGGGAGATGGCTAAGAGTTTGCTTGGACTTAAGATTAAGGCATTGCACACATTCTAGGGTCTCTGTTCGGGGAATAATAATATGGGATCCAGAGAGCAGTGTTCGAGTCTCCAGGTCAGCGTCACACTTCCCAGCCCTGGAAGGGGCTGCATCTAAAATCAGGAAAAGGTTTCTGCAAGATTATGGGAAGTTCAACATGACTTTTGTTTCTGCATTGGGTGACAGTTCCATTTACCCACTTTTGACCCTTCAGGATTAATCAACCAATTCCCCTTTCCTTTTAAGATTCCTTTTCTTTTGCATCATTTGCCTTATCCCATAAGTGGCAACTTATTTATTTATTTGGGTTTACTCCTATGCCAATCATATCCTCAGTGCAGACGGCTTTTGAGCACAATGGTGCAGAAGCTTAGTATTACAATCCCACCAATTTGTTCACATTTGCTGTTCTGTCAAATTCTACTTGCTGAACTAGGACATACAGGTTACATCCACGAAGGGCCATCTGGTAGCAAATTCCTGTTAAGAACATTTCATCCCGTTGCAGTGAGGATCTGGAGAATAGTCACACACACAGAAAGAAGGAGCAGGTGCTCGGCCGTGAGGACAGCGTAAAAGAGAGTCAGGTTTAATTTAAACAAGGAAGTCCCACTAGACCTGCGAAACCTGGGGACAGGAAGAAGCCAGCAGCTGTGCGCCGGGGATGTCCAATATTAGGAAGGTTGTGCATGATGCATGTCTAATACATTTATATTTACATTTTAAATCCCTGTCTTACTGGCATTGGTTTTTTGCTTGGAGGTACTAAAAGGAGCCAGCTTTATTTTCTTCTTGGGAGACAGCGTTCTTAAAGCTATTGATTAAATACTTAGCATCCTCTCGCCAAGCTGAAGACATGTAATAAAAATGTATATTTAAATAAGCTTCATGATCCTCTCCTGCCTCTCATTCTTCTCCCTGCTTATTTGTCAACCAAAATCTTATTCTTTGATCTAGTCAGCTTAATTGATTTGTGTTAAATAGCAACTATATATGTAATGCTCCTGGCATTGCTTGGCTTCTGGGAAACAAGACGGAGAAAATGCTTTCCTTTGGAGCTGTGCAGCCTGAGGAGCTTTAGTGTCTTGTATGGAAAGGCTCTTCCCTAATGCTTATTTACTGTTATCAATCAGTATTCTTATTTATTATTATTACTCTTAAATTATTATTTATCTCATTATTATTTATAATAAATTTCTTAGCAGTTACTATGTACTTATTTTCCAATTGAACCTCTACATCATTATATCTAGTTCTAAATAAAAATATTCTAATTTGACATTTGATTAGAATTCATTAAATCCTATATTCATGTTAATATTAACATAAAGTATGTTTTAGAACTTGAGATTTGGCCTGTCTTGCCGTAAAATATATTTATGCTTCAGCCAATGACATTTTCAAATTTCTCAGTAATGCCATCAGCATTTTCCCGTCTGGAGCAACGAGATGCATCGTCCCACCACATGCACCTGATATCTTTTTTTCTGTTAGTCACACAACAAATTTTCCTTGAATATTTTATTGCTGTAGACGGCTCCTATAACATTATTTGGATTTTTGCTGTTTCTTATCTTCTACTTTTTAATGTTAATAATTTTAGTATTTATTTAATTAAGTAATTTATTTTTATGTATTTTAGTACAGGGACTATAGGGTCTCACCACATAGATTGGGTTCGTAGTGATCCTCCTGTTTTCAGCCTCCCAAGAGCTGGGATTACAGGTGCGTGCCACCACGCCCAGTCTCAGTCACTCTCGGCCCACGCTGCCAGTGGGGCCGGCAGGGCAGGCTGGGAATGGAGCCTCCACCCCTGCGCCTGTCTAAGCAGGCCCTTCAGTCTTTATTTTTAATACGCTATTTGTGATTAGTATTAAACAGCCTTTGAAATTCCTTTACATCTTTTTAACCTGAGTTTTTTATTTCAAACTTAGAACCGGCAGCTATATTTTAGGAGCTAGGTCTTAGCATGAAGCAATGCATTTATGTTATTCTTTAAATGTACAGTGTAATGAGTGCTTTTCTAGTTTTCTCTAGTGTTGCGCTATCCCTGCATTCCGGTCATGTCCACTACTTGGTCATGTTACCTTGGTTTAATTTCCTGATTTTTACATAGAATGTAGACTCTGTGCTGGATCCGTATTCACTAGGGACCTATTTTAGTTTTCTTTCTATCCCATCTCCATGAGGCCTAGGAAGTAAGGTTATGCTAGCTTTGTAAATCAAATTGGGAAGCTTTCCATATTTTGCTATGGTCAGAAATTTTTTGAATAACATAAGGATTATCTGTTCACTGCAAGTTAGATAGAATTCAGCTGTAAAGCCATCTGGGCCTGGCACATACTTTAGTGAATAGATAATTTCTGAGGCGTGTTTGTGGTACAGTGGGAAGAGGACTGTCTTTGTGGACAAAGAATTACATTTGAATTCCTGCCTGACCCCACTGCTCACTGTGTGACTCGGGTGAGAGGTTGATTTTTGATTCTGTGATACAGGGGTCTACTACCTACCTATCCTAGAGGGAAGACTACTTTCTAGGGACTTCTGTGAATTGAGAAAGAGTAAGTCAGGAGCTGGGCGGTACCTGATACAAAGCAGATGTTCAGTAATTGGCGATTTCTCTTTCCTGTCAGTCATTTTCATCTTAATCTTTCCTTTTGGGGTGTGTGCATTCTCACAGTTCATAACAGCATCACATGTATTGATCTCTGACTGTCTGAACTAAGTTTTCTCAGTTCTCTGAAAAGTTCCTGAGCACTTGGACCATCCTATAGCTCACTGTGACAGGTCATGGGATGGACTGTTGCACAGGTGTTCCTTTCATGATGATATTGCTTCTAATTTTGGTCAAAATCTAGAGAACCTTGTACAGTTACTTGATAAGGCAGTTTCTGGTTTCCAAGCTCTGAATTCAATGTACACTGCCTTACATGGGTATCCCAAGGATCTCTCCAGAGCAAAACATGACCTGGGATTTTCACTGTGAAGGGTATTCATTTGACAGACAGCCCTTTGAGCTGAATGCATTCACAATTCAAAAGCTTTCATTCAGTGCTTTGGTCATTTAGTCCATAAGCTGATGGATACTCCTTTCATTCATAACTAATATCCAATTCTGAGATATTTCAGCGACACCTGTTATTTTTTTCTAATGCAAAGTACTATTAAAAAAAAGTGTGCGTGGTTACAGGAGTAGTTTCTCAATGAAATAAAAAGGAAAACAAACTCATTATCTTTAAAGTTTCTATAGGGAAAAAAATCTACCCAGACTGTCTTTACATGAGGCAAAAATAACTCTTGAACAATTTAAAAAATGTTTTAAAAACCTTTACATACAATAGATCACACGAGGGTAGATTATATGTCTACAACATGGGCACTGCAGCTTTTCTAGAGGATATTTGAGAAATTATTACGCTGAGCAAAAAGATCTTTGGATTCTGGGGCATATGTGATCGAAAATATTTAGATTTTATACAGTTTTGCCAGCATTGTGTCATAAATTTTAAAAAGTTAATTTCTCTGATTTAATATGTTATGTTATATGGGAGAATTGACCTTCCCTTCTCTCCCACTGAAGTGTTTATTATTTATTTGGATTTTGAAATCCAAGGTTTGACCCTTGTTGTACATTTGTTTGACCTTTCTTGTTTTCTCCTATGGGAATTAAGTCTATCTGAGTCCCATTTGTCCTCCATCTAACACTAATGCTCCAAAGAAAATTTACTACAAGTCTGATCCAGAAAGCATTTCTGGAATTTAGGCTTTGTTTGGGGTGTTTTTGAGAAGGAAATTTGCCATCATCAAATAGAGCTTCTTGAGCCCACACAGAGTGTGTGGCATGGGTCCAATATTTCCTTTCTGGTTCCTTTGAGATTTGTTTGTTACGTTGAAAATCATAATTTCCATAAAATAGCATAAGATTTTCATGCCTCATAGCACAATAGAATAGCTGAGCAAAGAGATTTAGCTTAATTTTGAAGGTTGGCTTTGCCACATGTATTAGCAATGAAAAAAAGCAAGAACACAGCACAAAATAACTGTGACAAAAGTGGCACATGGCACAGGAAACTCAGCTTTTATTTCTTATGCAACCTGTAGGGTCCATACGATGTTGCTGGATTTTGTTGGGCTGACTCAGACCTGTTCAGATGCTTGTGTGCAAAGTTAAGTTTGAAAACGTCATCCTGGAGGGGGTGGATTCAGAACAAGTTATAAAGCATGGTGTTGTTGACAACTAAGGCAAATTGTCCTTCAGTTCAAGCACAGAAGACTTTGCTACTGGGCCTGGCTTTGAGTTTCCAGGCCCTTTCTGCTGTTACTGTTTGAATATGTATGTTGTCAGGGCTGTTCACCTTTGTCACATGGGTCCAGCTCCCTAGGGATGTGACTAGTAATAGCCAAGGCCTTATAAGGGAATCGATGAATGCTGTTCCTGGGCCAGAGCCATCATGGCTGCAGCAAGAACACCCAGAGCTCTCTTGCTCTGCCAAGTGGTCAGCCCCAATCGGGAAGGCTGCTATGTCAGTCATGATCTCTAGGGGATGCCCACTCCCTCTTACCCATGAGAAGCATGTAGCATGTTTTTGAGTGCTGTGGTTGGGTCTGATATTTTTATTTTTAGACTATCCCTATGTTACAGCACATTTTAGACTACTCCTATATATCAGCTAATGTGTGTTCGTTATACGTGCCGGCTCTACTTATAAAGTTATAATTTCCCTGGTACTTTTACTGCTCTCAAAAGTACTCCTTTGTCTTTTTTCTACGCTCTTGTTTGAAATGAAAAGTTGATGCCCCTACAGGTATCCCCCTTCCTTTGTTGTTACCTTATGTTTGCTGCTTTAAGGCATTTTCCATTACACAATAAAATAGGCAATGTTTCCAAGGTATCCGGACTGTGGTCCATTAGGTTCAAATCCTTCTCTAGGCATAGACTTGTGTAGCGGCCTGTGACTTCTCACCATGCCCCCTAGTCACCCCCTACTATCTTTTGTTACAAGAAGCCGCAACCTGACACACCTCGTTCCTTTCAGGCTCCCTGCACTTCACTTCCCACTGCCCACAGGAATTCTCTCACTGGTTTCTGCCAACCATGCTGAGCCAGTTGGCCACTGAAGGCACCTGCCCAGGGACAGCAGGAATTGTAAGTTATACGAGTCATATTTCATGCACACGAGTTCCTTTAGGAACACAAGGCCTAACGAAGCAACTGTCTGTGTGGTTTACAGAGGCCCTGGAATGGGATGACAACAAGAAAACTTTTTCTGTTTTGTATGCTTTGTAATATCAGCATTTAGATGAGTAAAATCGCACAGAAGGAACGCAATAAATACTTCCTGAATAGCCCATTGAACGAAATATATTTCGTGGGTTAATGATATGCTGCTTAATCAACAAAGGTCAACTACTCCTCAGTGCTTTCCTAGTTTAGGATAATGATAAGGTGGATTTTAGGGCCCTTCCATCCTATGATCTCACAACCAAATATTCAATTATTACAGCTCTGCATGAATAGGTTAATTTCTCATAAAAGGACAGGCTTTCCTTTTGTCTCATTCCCCCTGTCAGATGGGATCGTCCCCTCTGGTGTCTTAAGGATATTTCAAAACCACAGGTATGTGTGTAGTTTTGAATGGCTAAAAACACAAAGCCACATGTAGTATTTTAAAAAAGTATTCTATTTGCTTTTCTATTGTTAAAAGTTGAAACTATTCACGTATTTACCCCGGGGATAGTCATGCATGACAGAGGCATGTACATGAGCATTCTTTCCTTGTCTCCTGGGCTGTCACCCTTTGCTTGGGCTCAAACACAGTGCTTTGTTCACACAGCAAAGGGCTTGCACTGTCTGAATACACAAAATGTTTGCTTTGCCAGGATTTATGTATACACACTCACCTTGGCCTGATTACCTTGTGCTCTTAGATCTTTGCGTCGCCTCTCTGGGCTTCTCCGACACTTGGTTAAAATAATGATTTGAAAATTGTATTTCCATTTCTATAAAAGTTGGTGCCCAATACTGGTAGGCCAGTGGTTGCATTTGAGCAATAGAATTTTAAGTGATTTATAACCTCCTCTTCTAATTTGCTTTATTTGCTTCTAGTCACCCTGCAACAAATATGTAATGAAATCCCATCCTCTCGGCCCTCTGCAGAGAGCTGGAAGTACGCATCAAGCAAAACCAGATCGAATTCCTGCTCTTGTCATCCTCATGGCGCTTCTCAAACTGACAATAGGAAAGCACATACTATACAATAGAGATAAATCACTTTTAAAGGTATTCAACGTAGCACATCAAATTCTGCTGAGCTCTAATCTGGAAACCACGTCTCCAGCACTACCTCGAAGGATCCCCTGTGTCACTCATAATGAAGTTTAGCAATGCAAACTTTTTTAAAACATGAATTACATCCCCATCTGTAAAGCGTAAGTATTACATGCTGGCCTCATGGACCGCATGGGCTCGCAGCTGTAGCCGCACATCCTTGCAGGAATCGTGCTAATGAGAACGTCCTGTCCTCTTGGTTTGAGGTGACTGTAGGAAACCTGAGGGTGTTCAGACTGATGGATGAGGTGCCTGACTTGAGCCTTGTGCCTGTGGGCTCCAGAGCTTATCTGCTTTCTGTTTGTTTTCTGTGCTCCTATTAGGTTGTTGTTAGTTACATTCTGATGTTTGTAGTTTGGGGAAATCTGTATCTTTGTTATTTATGTTATCAATAATGTGACCTGGGCCTTCCTCAGCAATGTTCCAACTGTTCCGAGGTCCTCAATCACTAATTATGCAGATGAACAGATTGTGGAAACTCTTTCCTTATGGCTGCATTCTGGAGGAGTTGTTTTTATTAAATTGCCTATGTCTTGAATTATAATTAGGTATTGGCCCATATTATTAGCCTTTCTCCTCACTCTGCCTCTGTCTTTCTTTCCCTCTCAGTGTTTTCTTGACCTCTTTAAATTCTTTTCTTTTTCCTTTACTACAGGCTGCAAACTTTATCAAGAGGGAAAGAGAAGCCTCAAGTCATTAGCGTCAGAAGTGAGCTTGCCTAATTGCAGATGACAGGGCAGCGTGTTCCATATCGGGAGGTTCTGTTTTGTGCAAAAAGTCATTAGGATATGGAGCAGCCTGCCAGACAAAGTAGTAGAAGCTGGAGAGCTTAACATGTTCAAGGGCAAGGAAGGGATTTACTTATAGCCTTGCAACACGGCCTGGCCC
>NDGN011549317.1:3577-14076 GCA_002564285.1 Tympanoctomys barrerae | reverse complement strand
CCGAGAATTGAACCACAGTCTCTGTGCTTGCCTAAGCAGGCACTTCGTCCTCTGAGCTATCTGTCCAGTCCTGGGCTTGCTCACTTCTTACCTGAACTATTCCATGGTTAACGGATCCTTAAGGAAACTCCAGCAAGCTGTACTCACTGTCTAAGCTCTGCATTGGCCCTTCTACTTGTAGATCACCTCCTACCTGAACTGGCTCGTTCGGATGTCATCTGAGATGGAGACCAACATTGTGGCTGTGGAGAGGCTCAAGGAGTATTCAGAAACCAAGAAGGAGGTAAAGCCAGAGCCCAGCCTGACCCCTTGGCCTTCACCCTGGGATCCAGAAGCCGCCATGGCTGTGCTTCCTGCCCGGGTGGGCAAGGAGGGCGCCTGCTGAGGGGAGTGCGCCTGGCATCCACAGCACCTCTTTCAACACCTACTCAGAAGCATGGGGACTTAGAGGAAGGAAAGAATTTTGAATGATCCTGGCTTTTCCCAGCATATGGGATGCCAGCCAGTATGCGAGATTACAGGCGCTTTCGTCATGGAGTGAGGATGTTTTCCTCCTTCCAATGATCGTGTCTAGCTTTTGTTGGCCTCCCAGAGGTCTTAGTTTGCTGCTGGATCTTCAAATCTTAGTAACTGAGACAATCATCTGTCAACGGATGTAAACAGCCACCTTCAAGGGGCAGCATTTATCTGACCAAGATAATCTGCTGTTCATTTCGTATTTTTCCAGGGAGCTTCTACTGTGAAAGATAACTCTAGCTTTCCATTTGTGACTGTATATAAATTTAAATTTTATATAAGTTAAACAACTAAGTGGAAATGAGTTGATATAAAGTATGAAAAATAAGAACAAAACCAATCAGTGGTTATGGCAGAAATCTTGGTGTTGTCAAGGATTACCCAAGACGTGTGAAAGGAGGTCTCTATTTTGCAGACAGGAAGGACCAGTGCTACTCAGGGTGGCGTGAGGCTCAGTGTCCCGAGTCTCCAGTTTGGTGCTGCTAGGAACGGCCATCCCATGGCCTGGGCATCCCCACCCACAGTGGTATTAGAGACAGTCATGATAAGAACGGGATGGACTGGCAAGGTCATCATGACCACCAGCAGGAGCTGTACCACGCTGGGTGATGTCAGGTCCTGTCCTAAGTGTCTTCACATAGGGTAACTGCTTCACCGCTAGGCTTCGTTACATTAGACGTTGTCATTGCATTTATTGGGAGCTGAGACACAGAGAGCTATGAGCCACAGGCTGGCAGATGGACCCCGGTGTGGGTCTGTACCCTTGTGCCCCACTGCTCCCTAAGGGACCTGGACAGGTCCCAGTCAGGGCGTGTCCGCCTTAGGAGGTCGGAGCAGTGCCCTACACCTAGTCCTTTAATATACCAGCACTGGGAACCAGCTGCACTGTTGAAATGGGTCCCACCCTACACTACTGTTTCTTGTAATAGCTTTACTGAAATACAGTTCACATGCCATTAGGCTATGTTTTAAGAAAACATTTGAAATTTTTTACAATTCCTTGTAAAAATCTTTCATATTTTTAGAATAAGCCCATTTGGAAAATATAAGGGAAAGAGATTCCTAGTCCTACCTCCTATTCAAAACACTGTGTATTTATACACAGTTAGTTCCATGTGCTTCTTTCCAGTCCTTTCTTCTTATAGTATGTCCCCTTCATGCATATATATGAATTATATATGGAGTTGGGCTTACGGTTAAAAGGATTTATGCAAGTTCCCAGGACAGAACAGACAACTGTTGGCTTTTCCTGTCCCTGTCCTGGCCCATTCCCTGGGCAGAGTCCTTGTCATAGGCTTGTCCCTTGACCTTTCTCTGAGCATACTCACATGGACACTCCTGCATTCCTTTGATTGCTTTTCTTTCTTCTAGCCCAAGTCAGGTCTGTGGGTTCTTCTGCATTGGTTCCCCTTGTCTTTGCCTGCTCCAGGGCCCAGACAGGTCTGCATCCACAAAGAATACAGTATAGGACTCCTTTGTCTAGTAGGATTGCTCAAGCGTCAGTGAGCTCCTCACTTGGCAGGGGTGCTCCATGAAAAGCACTGCTATCCTTAGTGCTTCCTTGCTGAGTCACCCTTCCTGTCTGTCCACACCGACCTTCCACAGCACAGTCAAGCCTGCAGGTGCCTGGTCTCAGGAGGGATATGCATTCCCTTGGGCCGCAGCCCCAGGCCTGGCCCAGAGCACCCCTAGTGTGGTTTCAGGAAATGCAGACTGGGCTTTTCACAAATAGACTCTCTGTGACCCTAGGTGAGACACTTAGTCTGTCGTCTGCTCAGCTTTTTCCTATGTGACTGCGGGTGTCACAGAACCCTTTGTAGCCCTTGGGAGGATGAATGAAATCATACGACAGTCATGGATGCAGAGCTTGTCTTGTCAGCCGTGCATCATGCTTCCCTCACTGCCACTCACACAGGGTTTGCATCCATAAGCATTTATCAGGCACCTACTGGGTGCTCTGAGCCCTAAGAGACAGCAGAGAGCAGAGGCATAGCCTGGTGGGCCAGGGCTATGCAGGAGGTGGTCAGTGCTCTGCAGGAGCACAGAGCAGGGCTGGGCATGAGGACACAGAGTCAGGGAGAGCACAGGTGACCTGAGCCTGCGGGAGGTGAAGGAGGGCCCCATGGAAACATGGAAGGGAGCAGGGCGGGAAGGGGCATGGAGGTGTGTTCCAGCAGACCCCATGGCCCAAAGGATGGACTCAGGATTCCTACTCTCTCTCCCTTCTGACCCTCACTGTGATCTAAGGCTGCCTGGCAAATCCAGGAGACTGCACCACCCAGTAACTGGCCCCAGGTGGGCCGCGTGGAGTTCCGCGATTATAGCCTGCGGTACCGAGAGGACCTGGACATGGTTCTCAAGCACATCAACGTCGTCATCGAAGGAGGAGAAAAGGTGGGTGTGCATCATGCCCCACACCCTTCACAGTTGGGCCTGGGCTGTGGTCAGCTGGCTACGACCCTCTGTGTCACCTCCCCAGCCCAGGCCCCTTGTTCTCTTGATCCCCTTCCCATTTGCATAAGACCCATAGCCTCCCTGTTCACCTCAACTGCTGGCCCCCACATTCATGTGCCTACCCTTTTAAGGCCCTCAAGTTTTTAATCTCTAGCATAAGATGATGTCATTGTCACTGCTGGGGGTAGCTTGAGACACATATGAATAGTTGGGATCTTAGAACCTTTCTTTGTTTAGAAGCTATTCCTGGAAGACATCCTCTCGAGAATCTTACAGTTTCCCAGGAAATCAGGTCAAGGGTCTTCCTGGCAGTTTGTATTTCTAAACTTAGGGATTTGTTAAACTTCCTTGCCACAGGGCTCAGAACATCCCATTCCCATGAGATGCTGTAGCAAAGAGGAAACCAGAGCAGCTGATGTTCCCACAGAGTCTTTATGACTTATGTTACACCTTAGGGACCTTGCCTGCATGCTGCACTGTGACATGTTAGAGGGTGAGGTTAGAGCAGTGAGATTGTGTAGGTGGATGTCAGGAATACCAGTCAGTGGCTGGAAGACACCTGCCTCTGGGTCTGGTGGCATCTGCTTGCATCTCAAAAAGGAAGGTCCTCATTAGTCTTTCTTGGCATTTGGCCAAAGCAAGCCCATAGAGGAGTGTCCTTGGGAGTGGTGACAGAGTGCTGGTGGGAGCAGGGTGAGGCAGGTGGGCAAGCTGCTCTGGGCCAGAGCCCAGGGCAGCCTCAGATCCCAGCATTCCCACTCATCAGGGCTCTTACCATCCCCCAGGTTGGCATCGTTGGGCGGACAGGAGCCGGCAAATCCTCTCTCACCCTGGGCTTGTTTCGGATCAATGAGTCTGCTGAAGGCGAGATCATCATCGATGGCATCAACATCGCCAAGATCGGCCTGCATAATCTACGCTTCAAAATCACCATCATCCCCCAGGTGGGGCCGGCAGGGCCAGCAGGAGGCCAGGGCCACAGCTCCTGTGGCTCCACTGAAAGTGACAGCAGCCTTCTGTGTGTGCAGACTCAGCCATCCATCTACCACAGATGTTCTCTTTTTGTTCAGAACACTTGTATGGGTACAGAACATTTCTTGACATTGTTCCCTAACCGATAGAGCATAACGTCTGCTCACACAGTGTACAGACTGCCTTAGATCTTAAAAGTACCCCAGAGGTGATTGGAAATTATGTGCAGATACTATGCCATTCTGCAGGGACTTGAGCACCTGCAGAGCTTGCTGTCCGAGAGGCATCTCAGTGAAACACTGCCCCCACTGTTGGAGTGAGGATGAGGATCTTTAGTGCTTCCTAGCACGAAATAGCAGAGACTGCCCCATGTCAGTGGCAGTTCCCTAATATGTTACCTGTTAGTATTATTTTCCCCAAAGACAGAGGAGAAATCCACAGTGCTGAAAGCCCTCAGAAGTTTTGAGCTACGTAACCTGAAGTTTCCTGATATTTTTTTTTTTTAAGAAATCATGACCCTCACTAGAATTCGTGAATTCTGAGGGTCTTGCCAGTCTGTGACTCCATAGTTCTGTCAAGAATGTTTTATGTCTGCCTCCGTGTTCTGTCCCTGCAGAACATGGCCTAAACTTCACGCGCCATCTGCTCTTTCTGAACAGGACCCCGTTTTGTTCTCCGGCTCTCTCCGCATGAACCTGGACCCATTCAGCCAGTACTCAGATGAAGATGTCTGGACAGCCCTGGAGCTAGCTCACCTCAAGGGCTTTGTGTCAGGCCTCCCTGACAAGCTGAACCACGAGTGTGCAGAAGGCGGGGAGAACCTGAGGTAGGTGGAGCAGGGCCATTGAGGTGGGAAGCAAGTCCCACTAGGTTGGCCAGGGGTGTGAAGACTGCTTGCTTGTGTAGGTTTGAGCCCCAGTTCTGCCATAGACAAACCACTGGAGCCTCAGTCTCCATGTCTATAAAATGAGTTTTCTAAAATATATATATATATATAAAACTTTTTTAAAAAGCGTTTTCCTTGAGACATAGGAAGGAAGACCACAAAGACCAATGCATTTCCCATCGTTGCCACCAAGGGTGGCTGTCATTTGTTAAACTATTAGAGGGTGCTTTAGCAGTCAGCAGAGAGCACTGCTCTGAGCCTCCTGGTCCCTGTCCAGTGGGCCTGCTATCTAGGCTTTCTTCTCCAGATCCCTAGGGTCTGTCCAGTTTCCAGCAGTTAGTGCCTGTTACCCCAGGGGACCTCTCCAGTCCTGTCTCACCACAGCCATACTCCAGTGTGCTCATGTGCTGGGGTGGCCTTCCAGACAGCTCTTCTCATCCTGACCATACTTGTTCATGTAGCAGCAGTCATCTGGCTGTTGGCTGGTCTTTCTGGCCATCTTGGGGGCAGTAAGGCACACTCCACATGCCAGTGGGTGACAGGAGAAGCCCAGTGTGCCTCCCCACGTCGGACCTCTGCTGGCCCTATGTTTGCCCCATCCCTTTTGGCCAAACCAGGCACAGGGCCAAGCCCAGAGTCAGCTGTGAGGGCCTACAGTTGGATAGAGCTAAGGGCCACCTTTGTTGTCTACTACACTACTCATGGTGAATTGGACCAAAATATGCACTTGATTGGTGATGTCTGCCACAGGGACTAGAAATGGGGAGTGGGCAGGCTGTCCTAGGCTAAGCAGGGCAAGGTGTCTCCTCTCCTTCTCCCAGGTCTGGCCTGAGCTCAGGGTCAGGACTGGGTAACATGACCTCTGGTCGTCTTCTGCTTTTCAGCATTGGGCAACGCCAGCTTGTGTGCCTGGCCCGAGCTTTGCTAAGAAAGACAAAGATCCTCGTACTGGATGAGGCCACGGCAGCTGTGGACCTGGAAACAGATGGCCTCATCCAGTCCACCATCAGGACACAGTTTGAGGACTGTACGGTCCTCACCATCGCCCACCGGCTCAACACCATCATGGACTACACAAGGTGAAGCCCTAGCTGAGAGGGCCAGCCCTGCTCACCATCCCATCCACCCATCCTCCCCCTCCCCCCATGCTTATGCCAAAGACTAGCCCCAGGGGGTGGCACTTCTTTATTTTGGGTAATGCCAAGTCTTATGGCATCATGCACTCATTTATTCTCAGCTTGTCTGGGCGTGGTGCCTGCTGTGTGCCTTGAAGTGGGGCTGTGGAGCTCTGCAGATGCTGTTGGACAGGGGCCTCACTCCAGGACTGGGTAGCTTGGCTTGAGGAGAAAGCGAACAGAGCGAGCAGTAACAGGATTTCAGAGGGTAGCTTATACTGGGCTGGCACGATAATAGGGAGAGGGGACTGCAGTAGCAGGTAGGCCTGTGTTTTCTTTTAAAGATCAGAAGCAGCTGTCATTGGTAGTGTAACACTGGTACCCTGGGAGGCTGAGGCAAAGTTGCAAGTGTGAACACATTCTGGGTGACTTAGTGAAACCCTATGTCAAAATGCAACGAAGTGGTAGGGCCATAGCTCAGTACAAACCTTAGTACCACCAAAAAAGAAAAGAGAAAAAAGAAAAAAAACGTAATCCATCCTGGATTACAGATGCCTTTATGTCTGAACAGCTATAAAATCTAATTCTTAAACGTGTTTATGGAGCAAGAGCCACGCAGGCATGGCTACCCACAGGTCACCATGTGCCCTAAGTGCAGGCTACTAGCGGTTTTGAACTTAGCATAGGTGATCAAGAAAGGCCTCCCTAAGGAGGGGACATTTGAACTGAGACCTGAATAATGAGAATTATTGTCACCAAAAAACCCAGCACTTGGGTAGTTTTTTTCTGTAATACTTTTGGTGCTATTCCAGAATACTTTTAGCCTTGCGGGCCAGGAGGTCATGGTTACAGCTGCCCATCTCTACTACGGTGGCATGAAATCAGGTATAGGCAATACAGAAATCAATGGAAACTTTTGTGTACTAATAAAACTGCTCATAAAAATGAGTAGAGGGCCAGATTTGGCTTCCAGGCCATAGTCTTCCAGACTTGGAGCTGAAGAAAGAATATTCTAGGCAAAGGGCACAATTTGGTATAAAGGCCCTTAAATGGGACTGTGTTTACTGAATTTAAAGGGTAGCCAGAGGCCAGAGTGCCTGGAAGTTAGACTTGAGTGCACCGAGAGAGGAGGGGGGCTGGGAAGGCAGCTGGGGCTGGACCTGGAGCACCAGGTCATCGCGTGAGGAGCTTGGAAACTTACTCTGAGAGCACGGTGAAGCCCTGAGGAGTTACGGGTCAGGGAGTGACACGACATGCTTTCTTTTCCCATTACTGGGGGTTGAATCCAGGGCCTTCACACTGAGCTACATCCCATGCCCCACTTTCCTTTTTTTTTTCTTTTCATTTTGAAAGTTCCACCTTTTTTTTTTTTTTGGTGGAACCGGGGATTGAACTCAGTTACTTGCGCTTGCCAGGGAAGCGCTTATTCCACTGAGCCATCTCCCTGGCCCCTTTCTTTTCATTTTGAGAGAGGATCTGCTATAAGTTCCTAAGTAGCCCAGGCTGAGCTTGCATTTGTGAGCCTCTTTCAGCCTCCCAGAGTCCTGGGATCACAGGTCTGCGCCAGCACACCCAGCTGACATGATGGTTTTAAGAGATTGTTGAACACCTACTATGTAACCCAGAGGGAATTAGTCTGATGTGAGATCAGAAGTAGACGTTATTGGATCTTAGCAGAACCTTGTATACCAAGGGGCCAGCATATTAGCCCAGAGGCCACACTCAGCCTACTGTCCATTTTTATGAATAAAGTTTTATTGGCACGTGGCCACATTTTTCTGTCATCTCTGGCAGCTTTCCTATTATAAATACAGCCAAGATGGGTAGTGTAACTGAAACCATGCGGAAAATGTTCACCATCAGGTGTGTTCCAGAAAAAGGCTGCTGACCCCTGGTGTAGACTGTGATAAGATCTTTTTCTTTTATTCTAAGTGCAATAGACCAATGAATCTGAATAACTGATATCATCATCATTACTAACTGGCCACATTCTTTGGGTTAGAAATTTAGGAGGCAGCATTTGAAATTGTCCAAAAATAGGGATTAAAACTGGGCAACCACTGGAAGGCTACTGCACCAGTCCTGGCAGAAGATGTTAGGGTTCCAACCCAAAACAGTGACTGGCCTAGATGTGACTCCTGGGGTCACAGTTTCCTTCCCCTCATGTCTGAATCCCCTCTCTTTGCAGGGTGATTGTGCTGGACAAAGGAGAAATCCAGGAGTGTGGCCCCCCCTCCGACCTCCTGCAGCAGAGGGGCCTCTTCTATAGCATGGCCAAGGATGCCGGCCTGGTGTGAGCGCTGGAGCTGCTGCGCTTGGGCCGAACTATGGGGCTGACGCGCTGCTGTCCGGGATTGAGCTGGCATCCTTGGGACCCCACACCTCTCGGAAACCAACAGAAGAAAAGATACAGAAAGAAAACCAAACCCATCAAACCAAAACCACAAAGTAGCTGCCATCATCCAGCCACTGGCCAGAAGTGACCTTGAAGAAACAGGAGACAGCTGCACCCCAGGGAGCCCAGAAACCTACAGCCTGGCCTCCAGCCCCCAGGAGATGCACACATGTTCTCAGGCTTCCAAGAATGCAAGCTGTGGCCCCGGTGTCCCCACAGAGGGGCTTTAGCAGCCAGACTTTGGAGAAATTGGTTCTGTAGAAGATTCTAGTGACCAAATCCAGTCAACTGCCTCATGTGTCTCTAACCGAAGTCTGTGGATTCCAAGTCTTCAAGACACTTCCTGTCACTTCTAGAACCTTATCTGGTTCCTGAGGTTGAGGGGCCGGGTGAAAACCATTCTGACTCTCAGGCCGTGCCCCAAGAGCCCTGACAGTCGTCTTGCCAACTATCTGGTCTTCCAGACACGATGCTGGGAAACAGCACCCCAGCCCTGCCCACCAGGCCATGCTTCCATGGCCAGAGGCAGCCTTGCACACCCACACTTCCTGTCACTGCAAGGATGTGGCTAGACCCATGGCTGATCCAGACCTGACACTCCAGTGCCAGGCAGTGCCCTCTTCCTGCTGATTTTCCAGCCTGCTCACCTCCACACCTGTTTTGCCTTTCTTTTGCTTTCCTCTAGCCTCTCACTGCCCATCGCTGAAGTGGGTTTACTCCTGTCGGTACTGGAAAGAGTGGAAGGTCTACTAATGGCTAGAAGGCATCCAGAGCAAGGAGCCTGAGGGGCTCCCAAGGATTACCAGCTGGTACCAAAGAGTCCCTGGTGTTGTCTCTGTTTCAGTTTTAACTTCTCACTCATGGCATCTGGCTTCAAGTGGCAGAAAACTTGACATCTTAGATACCAGTTCTCTTCCAGGATAAGAAAAAGACCCCGTTAATGAATATCAGTGATTTTTATTCCTTTTTTTTCATACTATTCCAGTGCAAAAGGCTGTCCTAGGGGTCTAATTTCTTAGGAGGAAGTCCTGGGCTGAGAAGCAGGCACTTGCCCAACCTGGTTCTGCATTTGGCATTCAGTGCAGGTGTCCTTGGAACAAAAGAGGCCGAGTCCTTCACAGTGGGTCTGTCAGACGTTCAGTGACCGCCCGCGATGAGAGCCTGACAGCAGCACACGCTCCCTGCTGCCCTGGGATTTGTACCTGCTCTGAGTACTGTACATTGCTGACTTCAAACCCAGAGAAGCATCTTTTAGGTGGAGATACATATTTATTTTTTGTAAGTTATACCATCCTTTCATGTTAGAGAAACCAAGTTTTTCTTGGGGATCTTTTTGTAATGACTTACACTGGAAACATGAACATTTGCAAATAATTTACAGTAAAAATAATATTTTATTTCTTTCTAAACAGTTGTTCCATCATCTTTCATGCATCAGCAAAGGTTTTGGTCTTCTCTGGTAGAGCCCAGATGTGACAGATATGGGGTCTGTGGTGTGCCGTTGCCAGAAGTGGGGCTAAGATCAACAGTGGGGTGGAGATTAGCTAGGAAGTAGCACAGTGAGGGGCAGGGATCTAGGACAGACCTGAGTCCTGCCCTCCTCACTGGTTGGTCACGTAACCCTGCACAAGTGGGTGGGTGCAGCAGTTGCTTTATATTGTAAAGTGGGGCTGATCAGAATGACTTCACAGGATTGTCACCAAGTTGATGCTTTGAGACCTGCGGTCCAGCTCAGGCCCTGAGGCAGAAATCACCTGTGGCCAGAATCACCCTGGAGCATCCCTTTGTATCAGGATAGGCAGGGCTGGACTGCCGTAATAAACTAATGAGCTATAAAATCTTGGGTAAAGAACCCAAAGGTTTATTTCATGCTAATGTAGGTTCAGGGGCCTCCAGAGTTGCTGCCTCCGAGAGGCAGTTCTGGGCTTCAGAGTGGTCTACTTGTCATCACTGTTCACTGGTTTTGGGGTCCTCAGAGCAGGGGCAGGGAGAACGCAGATGACCCCCAGCTACTCTGCGGCATCTCCAAGCAGAAGTGAAGCTTACATCAGCCAAAGTCATTCATCTGTGTTTGGCCCCAGCCAAAATAGTGCTGGGTGGGGCCGGGGAGATGGCTCAGTGGAATAAGCACTTCCCTGGCAAGCGCAAGTGCCTGAGTTCA
>NDGN011549308.1:0-16278 GCA_002564285.1 Tympanoctomys barrerae | reverse complement strand
TTCTTTCTTTCTTTCTTTCTTTCTTTCTTTCTTTCTTTCTTTCTTTCTTTCTTTCTTTCAGGGAAGTGTCTACAGGGTGTTCAGAGTCTCACTATTAGATTAGATTCATAGTGCGGCCCGGCATGGCAGGCTGGGGGATCGAACCTCAGCCTCTGCACCTGCTTACTTGCACTTTAATCCACTAAGCTATTTGGCTGGCCCTCTGACTTCAGTTCTTGAACAGACATAGTGGCACCGTGTTGAGTGGGACACGGGACATTAGAAATGCTGGCTTGAGGACTTTGTCATACAGGAAACAAGGAATGTGTCTCAGTGACTCCTCTCTGAGACCCTGAACCTCACACTCACAGTGTACAGCAGGGGACCTTTGTTTGGGCTCAGGTTTTCAGGTCCTGGTCAGCTAGCTCCAGGGCAGAACTGGGGTGCAGGAGGGGTTGGGTGGAGGAGGGCTGCTCATCCCATGGTTACCAGGACGCAGAGAGAGTGACACACACACTCACACACACACACATACACACCCCCCACTGTGTGCTCCCCTTAGCTAGCCTTTAAATGCCCCTGTGTGCTGCGACACAGCTTTAGCCTTGGGCGCGGCCTCCACGTCCCTCCTGGCCTCACAGCCCGTCTGCAGGAGCCGAATGCCCACAGCTGGGCCGAGTGCCTCTGCCCCACTCGCTCAGAGCATGCTCACCAGAGCCTTCTGTCCTCGCGCCAAAGCGTGTCCATCATCTAAGGGCTGCAAATTCACTCTCTGCTCTAGAATCATTTGTATTCCCTTCCCATTACCCAGCGTTTCTTTTACCACATCTGATGCTCTTTTCACTTTGTATGTTCTGGGCTCTGCCCTCTGCTGTTATTTCTCCCCTGGCCATGGTCCTCCCCTGGGCATACTGTGTCATCAGATAGCATATGTGAGCTGGTGACACTCGACTTGTATCCCTAGTCTAAAACTCTCTTTTGAACCACAAACATATATTTAAATATATGTTAAAGCACAAACATATATTCAAATTCGTTGAATGTTTGCTCTATCAGGTGCGGGGAATCAAACTCAGGACCTTGCACTTTCCAGGCAGGCCCTGCACCTCTGAGTTATAGCCCTAGCCCCAGTGTTTGTTTTGAGTCTAAAAGAATCTCAAAGTTATTTTTGTAAGAACAGACCTAGCCTACCTGCATCTGCCCGCAACGACTCTTCTAAGCTCTCTTCCTGTGAGTGGCACTCCTGTTTTTGTTAGCTGCTCTGTCTTAAAACCAAGTCATCTTCACTATCTACTTTTTCATATTGTTTGTGCAACAAATATACAAATCCGGGACAGTGAACTTCACCGTGCACCTTGAATCTAATATGTGTGTCTACTCACCTGCTACACTAAAAGTCATTGCTGTTCCTTACTCAGAATAGGACTTGATGCTTCATTGTCTTCCATATAGAGCCTGAATCGAATTTTTAAAGCAACCACAATTAAATCATAAACTCCACTGATTAAAATGCTCACCAACTATATCCCGTTGTATCCCACCCATGTAAAAGGCCTTTGTGTAGGGTCTCCTCAAGGCAGCTCCCTGCTGTCCTTCCCCTTAATTGCCGAGAATTGCTGGTCAGGCCCAATGGCAGCAAGGCTTGGGCGAGAATCCCTTTCTGTGGAACCCTTTGCTTAGCTGACCCCGTCTTTCCGAGAGCAAATCTGCTTGTCAGTCTGATCTGCGTGGAGAGATCTTTTCACCATCCCCTCTGGCTACAAATCCCTTTCTACCACTTCACCTATCTGTCTTCTGTGTAGCCATCCTTGAAGTAAAGTTTAGGAGCTGCTTCCCTTACAGGATGCTATCTCTAGAAGGATAGAGAGTGTGTGTATTATTTTTCACTTCTCTACAAATCCAAGAATAAGTAAAACCAGGCACAGTAGTAATGAAATATGCTCCTAAAATTGTTACTTAATTTTCACTTAATGCGGTGAATGATATAGCTACAATAAAACTGAAAATCGTAAACACAGTTTATTGTATTTTTGTTCCTTTTGCTTTCAGGTTTTGTAGCTCTCCTTTGGCAAGGTTATTTTGCATTAATGCAAGGTTATCTTGCATTAAGCAGTCCACTCTGTGCTTCATTTCCCTTATGTACTGAATCTTTTCAGCACCATCAAAGATATGATATCTCAGAGCCCGTGAGATAGCTAAGCAGCCTAAGTGCCTGCTTAGGTAAGCATAGAGACCAGGGTTCGATCCCCAGTACCACTTGCCCCACCGCCCTTGCCCCCGCCCTTGGGAACCCTGAGTTGGCCGAATGAGACCAGGCATGGTGGTGCATGCTGGTAATCCCAGTGATGCCTAATGAGACCCTGTCCCAAATACATTAAAAAAAAAAAAAGATATGATGTCTCTCAGACCTCTCTTTCACCTGCAGATAGCTTTTTAACACAGGTGGAAACAAAACATAACCAGAGGTTACTTGAAAATATGTGTTTAAAATTACACTGGGCCATCCTTCCACTTTTATACCTTAGAGCCCCAAGGGTGGGGTGGATCTGTAGCAGTTGTTTTGTACCATGAGTACCGGATTACAAAAATCAGAGTCCTTCTGACATAGTTGAGCTGCACGTAGTCGAAGATGGGGTCCAGGTACAGGAACAGAAGAAAGATTCCTTCAGCCAAGTTCTTGGATTAGCTCATCCCAGAGCCTGCCCATGAAGGCTGAGCAGCAGGAACCACGTGATTTGCATCTATTTTCCTAACACTGACAAGCAAGAAACAAGAGGAGGGAGAAAGATCGATGTTAAGAAAATAAAGTCAGCAGGGATAAAGAAAAGGGCATTTTCTGTTTGTTATTTCCTAGTTTGCTTTAGAATATTTCTTTTTTCATTGAATTTATTTTAGCTTGGCATTGGTCTTTGAAAAAGGTGATCTGTCAGCTAAAACATTTTCTCAGATTTCCCCAGCTGTGAAAATAAATGAGTGGAGCTCACAAAAGGACCCAGCAGCTTCTGAATGTGGCCTCAAATAATGATGCCCTGGCTGTAGTACTTTCTCAGAAGAATTTGTGAATATTTGGTAATGACATTTTTTATTATTTTTTTACTTCTTTCACACTAAGCACAGTGCAAATGATAACTTTTTTATGTATTTGGTACAGGGTCTCACTATGCAGCTCAGACTCGTAGTGATGCTCGTTTTCAGCCATCCCAGCCCTGGGATTATGAACGTACACCACCTCACCAGGACTCGGTCATCAGAGCAGCACTCCTGGTGGCTGGCACTGCTTGTGGTACTGGGGATTGAACTCTGGCCCCTGTGCTTGATAAGCAGGTGCTTAGTCCACTGAGCTATTTCACCAGCCCGCAAATGGTTACACATTAAAAGTAACTTGATAGGAATCTATGTCAAAGGCTTCTTGGCAGAGCTCTGAGGGCGGCATAGAGTGCTCAGTAGAGAAGGTGCTATATCAAGGTCTGGGTTCGTGCCGTCAAGAAGCAGTTCGCGTTTCTTGTGGGTTGGCTGGAACGATCCAGGGCAGGACATGCTCTGTGCTACCTAAGAGTAAAAGCCACACGCACAGAGAGGTAGGTGACTGAAAATTTGAGGAATGCTTAAATTTAAGTTGCTGCAATTATAGACATGGTGACACTAATCTCTCCCCAAATCCTCCCCTTTACTTCATAAAACAATTATTGCACCATTCTTACCATTTCCTGAACCATATCTGAAGGTCCTTTTTGAAAACTATGTTTACCAGGTATAATAAAAATTCAGTGAATGTTATTATTAAGTATCAACCAACAGAAAGGCAGACTCATGAGAATATTGTGACATGCACTTACCCACCTCATTAACCTCATTAGCCACATTCGCAGCATACAATATTGGGCTTGTTCTCAGAGTCCAAGTGTCCATAAAAGATAAGGGTTCTGGAGCTACTCAGCACACCATGGCAGGTACACTAGTACAATGAAAGACATACATGCAAAGGACTTGCCCCACCGCCCCAGAGGTGAGGTGCATGATGGGTAAGGGTACGGGATGTGAGAGAGGGTATTTTAAGGGGTATTAATGTCGATGTGTCTTTTCCTGTAATTTTTAGAAATTTTATCATACTGTACTTTTCAATCATGCCTCCTTGATAAGAGAGATGGGAAACACATCTTCAAAGGAAATAAAGAAGAGATGCAATGAAAAGGAATTACAAAGAAAACTTGGAATTTATAGGGTTTCATTCTCTTTAAACATAAGATTCAGAGCAAGTGTGCCAGGTTAAGAGGGTCTAATAAACAGAGACAAGATATCTATATGTCCAATCATGCATTACAATTTCTGTATTTTAGGAAATTATATACTTAATAAATTTTGAAAGAAGCAGGATAATTTTTGGAAATTAAATAGCCAACAAAGAAATGCAAAAAGTTTCCAAACATGCTTAGATGTTCAGTTCACCTTGCAACATGGACACAATTCGAGGAAACTACAGACCCACACACTGCACTAGGATGAGAGCAAGGAGTCCAAGAAGAAGGGAAAGAGGACACATTAAAGACCTGACATCATTCAAGGGTTTGGCCCTCATTTGTGTGATTAACTCCTCATACGGAGCTTGGGGGGAACACAGCAGCACTGGCCAGAGATCCCGAAGTGCCCCTATATATCTGAGATGACTAGGAAATTTAGTAAACAAAATAGCAATATACTTTTGAACAAATCAAAAAATACTCATAAAACTATTCCCATTCTGCATGTTAAAATATTTTGAGGAAGCAGAAGGAATGTAGAATAATATGATGATAAAATAAATAAGAGAATAAAATGTGGAGAAAATTAAACCTTGTGAAACAGGAAATGAAGTTTATTGGAATAAGCATAAAAAATACTTTAAAGCCCCAATACTTGTTGAAAGGCCACAAAATCCACTGAACGTGGCCCTGCCATGGGTTCTGTAGGTGTGGTGGATAGGTACACCGTATGAGCCACGGGAGCTGCCTGCACCTTCAGAACCCAAACACAGTCAAGAGACGTCAACAGTGAGTTTTGTAGACACAAAACTATTGGAAGTGAAGTACACAATTACAGAGAAACAACAAGTAAAAACTAAAGTTTCTAAGTGTCTCAGTCAGTTTGGGCTACTGTAACAAACTGTCATGAACTGGGCAGCTCATAAGCAACCAGATTTATTTTGTCCTTTTCTGGAGAGGCTCTGGCTCAAGAACCCCAGTGTCCATGCCTGGCTGGTGCTGGCCCACTGGCCCCTGCGTGGGCATCAATCAAGGGCCCCACGTAGTAAAAGAGATGAAGGGGCTCGCTTTTAAAAATTCATTTATTTATTTATTTGCTTTTTAAAATTTAGATCATTTTAAATGTTTATTGCCAATTTCTGCTGGTCTTTTGAAGGGAGCAGTTAATTCTTATTTTTTTCTTTTCATTTTTTTTTTGTTTTTTGCTATTTAATTTCTTATAACTTTTTTTGTTGTTGTTTTGTTTTGTTTTTTCAACCAACTTTGCAGGTTTACATCTGGTAACCTAAATAGCTAATTTGAGGATTACCACTTCCAGGGCAGCAGCTATTTTGGAATTCCTGTTGCTTTGCATGGTGAGATTTTGTATTGTTTTAATGCTTTTTAAAAAATTATTTATTTATTTATTTATTTATTTATTTATTTGGTACAGGGTTTCACTGTAGCTCAGACTCATGGTGATCCTCCTGTCTCACCCTCTTCAGTGTTGGGACTACAGGCCTGTGCCACCACACCTGGATTCAGTGGCCAGCACATGTGCCCGGGGCTTGGTGGCCAGCATGCCATGTGGTACCGGGAATCAGACCCAGGTCCTTGTAACTTGCCAGGCAGGTGCTTAGACCACTGAGCTATCTCCCCAGCCCTGCTTTAAAAAAAAAAAAAGAAAAAAAAATATATATACTATTTTGTATTCTTTAAAAAATAAAACAATAAAAATTTTTGTTCTACTAGCATAGGTTAGCAGTTCAGGAAATTCATATTCATCTCAGGGAGAAGTACAAACCTCTAGCACCCCTGGAATCACTGCTGGAAGGGCTTTGTCCTGTTCGTGGGTCAGGGAGGCCCCACGCTGACCTCTGAACTAACCCTCTGTGGCCCTGTGAGCACTGGGCAGGGTCAGAATTTAACGCCAGAATTTGGAGACAGGCATTCAGTCTCTAGCTCCAAGAAATAGAGAAATAAATAAGACAAAGCAGGAGGCCGAGACAGAAGAGATTTGTGCAGGACACAGAGACGCGACACCCTGACATGTCATCCCTGGCAGGAAGGCATGAAGCCAGCCAGCGCAGAGGCTGTCGGTAGCAGCCTGCAGCTCCTTGTGGCTTCAGTGATGTCCTATGCAAAAGCAAGCTCCCCCTACCCCTCAGCCGGTGACCGACCGGGCCTCGAAGCTCCTTGCTTGGTGACCAGGCCATTTCCATCCCGCTGTGGCGCTCGCCTTTCCCCTTAGCACCATCTGTCCATTTCTTTCCTCTTCCTTACATGGGCTAGGGGCTTCTTGTTAAACACCCTGTGCAAGGCACTGAGCTGCAGAGCCCCCTTTCCCAGATGCCCACCTGTGAACATTTCCCATGTCCAAAGAGAAGAAATTATTTTATGCCACTCTTTCCTTCCCAACACGTTCAACTTTGCAACAATAAAACTAAATCTAGAGAATTCGTCTTTAACTGTGGTTCTGAGGGGCCCAGGAGAATGGCTCAGCAGAATAAGTGCCTCCAAGTTCAATCCCCATTTCCAAAAAACAAAACAAACAAACAAACAAAAAACCCTGTGGATCTGTTCTCACCTATAAGCATCAAGAATGAAGCTTAGTGGGGAAAACTGAAAAAAGAAAGTCTACAAATGGAAGCATGAGTCGTTTCATGATGGCTCCCTGCCAAGAGTCATTTTACTCTGAGGAGCATTGTGGAGCCAGGTGACCAACAGGAGGGCGGCGAGTGCGCCTGACTGTGGCAGGAGGCTAATGGCCCCAAAGAGGCCCGAGCTGTAATTGCTAGAACTGCGTATGCCGTCCTACATTGGAAAAAGGTATTTTGCGGTATGATTAAGTTAATCTTGAAGTGCAAGAATTACATTGAAGAATTCAGGTGAGTTCAATATAATTCCAAGGGCTCTAGGAAGTGAAAGAGGGAAGGGCTAGAGGTACAGCTCAGCGGTCTAAATGCTTGCCTGGCAAGAGCAGGGACTGGGGTTCGATCCCTGGCACCACATGCCATGCTGGCCCTGTCCCTGGGCGTGCTGAACCGGCCACTGTGACTGGGCGTGGTGGCCTACGCCTGTAATCCCAGTGCTGGGGTGGCTGAAAACAGGAGGCTCACTAAGAGTTCGAGCTGCATAATGAGACCCTGTACTAAATACATTAAGAAAGAAAAGTGAAATAAGACACAAAGCAGATGCCAAGGTAGATGTAGTGGAAAGGGAATCACCGCAGAAGGATGCTGCGGTGCTCGCTTTAACTCAGCCACGAATGGACAATGTGGTGTGTGCCAGCATCGCAGTGCCGAGCGTGGGGTGAGTACCTTCAGTGCAGAGAACGGCCCACTAAGTGTGCTGCTGTAACTCACCAGGCTGGCAGCGCCGTCCCACGGCAGCAACGCCGGTGTGGGCGACAAGCAATGTGTGCTGTGGCCTGAAGCGCAGAGCGTCGCCATCGAGTGCCTGAACGAGAGCTTCGCTGAGCTTTTCGGAGGGCGAGAACCAGTCCCTGCGCCGAGCACCTGCCGGGTCCTTACCGCGCGCCGAGGAGCGCCCGGCTGCTGCGGAGGGAGCTCGGCCGCTCCTGTTCGTTCCCTTTGTGTGCCATTTCTCCTCTTCCTCTGGGATTCTCCAGGCAGGCATTGCTCTTTTGGACGAACCCGGGAAAGCGGCACCAGGGATCCACAGGGAGGTTGGTGTCATTGTGACTCCTGATTATTTCTAGGAATATATATTTTCCCAAGTACGATGGAGGGCTAGGGATTGAGAAGAAAAGAAAATTTCTTATAATCATGATTTGTCGCAGTTGGCATTGACATTTTCCCAGAAAAGCATCTAATTGTTTATTAAATTAAGTTGGTATCCACGCTTCCTAACCTCATTGGGCCCCCCAGTGCCTGCGTTTATTCTTGTGAGAGTGGAAACTTGACGTCCAACATCTGCTTGGCGTTAGCTTTCCTTTCCTTTACCCTCTTCCACTCCCCTGCCCATTCGATCATCTGTGTGTTTTTAAACACAATAACCTGAAGAGAAATTAATACGTCTTAGCATTTCACATTAAGAAATCCAGCCTAGATTTTGTAGAGATCAGAAACCCACCTGATGGATGAAGAGATGCGAAAGAAATAAATGTCTGTATGCACATGGTAGAGCAAAAGATATTGGAAACGGTCTTCATTACAAATGCATTAGAATTATTCTTTCAATCTGACAAGGAAATTTCTTTGCAAAATAAAATTTACCAGTGTATGTGCTTATATGCATTGGACGTAATAGGATGCATTTTCTGTCTAATGCAAGGAGTGGTCTACTACTCGGGTACAATTAAATAAAACATTTTTTAATTCAAAAGTATATATTTCAGTTTGTATGTGGTTAGCTACACAGAGTATTTAATTCCAGGAAATTTCACCAAATCTTCAGATTCTCCATGGACCAAGGAAACAAGCAGGTATTTGACTTTTTCTCTCAGAGAACAATTCAAACTTTGGCCATAATTTGAATTAGTCACATCATGAAACATTCAATTTTTAAAGATCTCAGTTAGAGAAACATCTGTGTTCAGGAAACAGAGCTCTTGGGATATGTGGCCCCCTGTCAGCACTGCATAATGTAAGGAAGGGAGCAGGCACCCGGATGGTCTTAAAGTTGCTCTGCTCACATGTGTCAGAATTCGATTGAAGTCCAAGGAGCCTTCAGAAAGCTGGATTTCATATGGGGCGTTACCAAGTCTTGGTTTCTTCATGCCAGCATATAAATGAAAAGTAACTTTTTCATTGTGCTATTCCTGTATTTGGTCAATGGTATTAACCACAAACCCCAATGCTTGGAGAATATATATATATATATATATATATATATATATATATATTCTCTTCAGAATTTCTTTTGAACTATGAAGTAGGTGAATCTGGCTTAATTGACCCACACAATGCACCACTTGCTTATCACTTAGAAAGCCCTGTTTTTGAAGTGCTGCCTCCCATAAGTTCCCTTTCACTTTTGGGAACTGTTCCTATCCAGCATGCATACCTCTCATCTTTGAAGGAAGTTGCATGTCAACCCTGCTTCCTTAAACTTGAGGATTTTTGTGGAAAGAATCCTCTGGTGACCCTGCCAGTGTGGTCCCTGGAGCAAGATGGCCAGCAGGATGCTTCCCTCTGCACCTTCCACCCTCAGCCTTGATGAAAACATACAGGTCGTATGGTCTCCTCATCTTCACCTACTAGTGCATGTCATTTTAATTAACTACATCCATGTAAGTCCTTTTTGACTCAAGAAAGAATGTTCATTCTCCTAAATTTTATTCTGTAATGTAACTTACTTTCTCCCCATTTCTTTTGGGGACTTGGCTTGATCAATTTTCTCATCCTTTGTTTATTATTTTTGTTTATTTATTATTTTATGTATTTGGTACAGGGTCTCACTATGTAGCTTGGACTCACAGTGATCCTCCTGTTTTCAGCCTCCCCAGCACTGGGATTACAGGCATGCACCACCACTTCGGTCTCAGTGGCTGGCTCAGCGCACCTGGGGATGGGGCTGGTGCAGCATGTCGTGCTAGGGATCAAATCTCATCCTTTGTTTAGACTTAGATTTCAAAAGTCTTTGCCTCAAAATAAAAAACCTCAAACAAAGATTTTTCATTTTAATTATCCCTTCACCGGCTATCTTAAACTTCTATTTCTAGTTACTGCCAAACGAAGTTGCTCTGTACTTTTGTTTCTAACTTCCACATTTTCCTCCATGATAATTCTAGAAATTTAGCAAAATTTTACTTTTATCATTCTTCTTCAGAGACTCAATTCAAAGCAATTTTAATTATTCCTGAATGGTGTGTTTCTCTAGCATGTGAACACTACCCTTAGTGCAGGTCCATTTCTGCCCTCCAAAGCTGTACTCTGGTTTTCCTCTGATTTTCCTTCCTCTTGCTCTGCAGTTACACCCCAAGGATAGCTGTCCTGGCTGTCACATTCTCTTTCTCCTGGCACATTTTAAAGATTTGTGGTACGCTGATTGGTTGCTCCATCAATGAAGTTGTCACCATCTTCTGAGAGAATTTTCAAAATTTTATACCCTAGGACTCCAGCCTTTGCACAGCTATCATGTTCATATCCTGTGAGTACTTTCTATAACTTGTATGTCATTGTGAGTATGGTATATGTTTTATATAATAAACATTAAACTGAAACTTGTGTTCTGAAAAATTATGTTCTATAGGGCTGGCCAGATAGCTCAGTGGATTAAAGTGCCTGCTTAGGCAGACTAGTGGGCCAGGGGTTCGATCCCCAGCCTGCTGTGCCAGCCCCACGCCTGGAGCACACTGAAATGCTGATTGAGATTGGGTGTGGTGGTGCACACCTGTAATGTTAGGGTTAGGGTTAGGGTTAGGGTTAGGGTTAGGGTTAGGGTTAGGCTTGGGAGGCTGAAAACAGAAGAATTACTACGAGTCTGATCTGTGTAGTGAGACCCTGTAGACCCTCTACTAAATATATAAAATAAAACTTAGAAAAAACTACATTCTACAAACTCCATTTCTTTTACTGTACACCTACTGTAGGAAGGCATGGAAACTATGTAAGCCCTTGACTCACCCTTCAGCATTCCATTGTATTTCCAACTTCCCAGTGGTTTGCACCAGGACTCAGGCTACCTAGATTTCACTCTCTGAAGCACATTTTTATTCTTATCAAGTATAACACATGGTGCCATGATATTCCTTTCTTCTTAAAGTTCCACCCAAATCCCATACCTGCCACCTGCCAGAAGTGAAAGCAGCAATCAAAGCATGACGTCTGACTGTAGGACTGGATGCAAGATTGATGTGGATCTCGCTCTCACTGCTGAGTGAAGGGGAAAATGTGGTTTCTCTTCATAGGTGGAAATGTGACTAATATTTCACAATTTTCCAGGCTAATGTCACGCACGATCATATTTCATATTATATTGCATTTCAGACAGTTACGCATTGTTCTGTATTCTAAAGGAGGGGCATATCATATTCACGATATAGAAGGAAATGCAAGAATATCATATTGGAACCCGAACCATGTTCATTCGCCTTAACTTTCTTATTCATATTAATTTTCCAAGACTTTCTCTTCCAGCCTCTTGCGTCAGCTCTGGCTCATTGTCCTCTCTTGAGAAATCTGTTGATACATTATTTTAACTCATTGCACAAATAGAAGGCTATTGCCACATTAGTGTGAGTCTTTGTTACCTGAACTGAGATAGGTGAATGCAAAGAAAATATATTTTATGTAAAGGTGGGAATTTAAAAAAGTATAATCCAGGGGAAATCACAAGTGTGCCAAATAATGCAAAGTGAAATAAATTATTAAGGGGTTTTGTTTTGTTCTTATTCTTGCTTATTTAAACAGAGTCTTGCTAAATTACTAGGTTGCCTGGTTGAGCTCAGCCTTCCACATTGTCTGCCTCATCTTCCAGTGTGCTGGGATTATGAGACCTGCACCACCGGGGGCTGCTAATCTAGGGCACAGGCCACTTCTGATGGCATAAAGGAATTAATAGAATATGTCACTTCGTGACGTATGTTTCCTTAGGAAGCCATTGTATTCACTGAGTTTAGAATCCTCCAGTGGGAGCTGAATCTTTGTCTAAATGCTTTTTAAAAATCATGTCATGTATTGCTTTTTATGATTTTAAACAGAGCTTTACATCATTCCCATTGGCTGCTCTTTGACCCCAATTTTGAAGTACAAATTGAGAACAGAGGTGGTTTAAGCATACAAAGGGGTTTCCATGCTGTGAGGGAAAGGAACCCAGGGGTGAAACCCACAGAAGGGATTAAGCCAAGATATGATGCCAACTGGCAGAGCCCACTGGCCATCTTACAAATTTCCTGCTCATTTGCACTCTGGACCTAGTCCCTATGGGTTTCTAACTACTAAATTCAACTTATTACCCCTCCTGGGTAAGCCCTGCAGCCACATATCTATCTTTTAAGTGGCATGAGGTCATTGACCCATATACACAGCAGACATGGGATAGAATTCACTTTGAGGCTGAGCTACAATGGAGCTGACAGCACATGACAGCAGTGTTGGCTTCCTCATCCAGACTTCTTCATGTGTGTATATATATAAGAGATAATCAATAGTTCCCTCCCATGCAACTCTTTTCTTGCTTGACTTTTGATATCTGATCACTTGCTCTAGTTGAGTAGGCTATGTAGACCTGTCCTAGAATGAACAATACACTTAATTAATCACATGTCAACTTTATTGTCGAATAGGTCCTGAATTTGTGCTGTGTTTTGTTTTAGCGTAACCGGGGATTTTTGGCTCAGCCCCTTGAGCTTGTCAGGCAAGCACTTATTCTACTGAGCCATCTCCCCGGCCCTGTGCTGTGTTCTTGTTCCTGAAGGTGCAGCGGTCAGAGAGTAGTGGCAGTAGAGACATCCCTATGGTCTGCACTGGACCCTAGATCTGGAATAGCAGCTAGAAATGTGGCACAAGGCCTGCAGCTGTGGAGGGGTGGGCTTCACTGTCTTTTAGATCCGAGTGGTTTGCTCCACTCTAAATGCAGTTTTCTTTGCCCTGCTTACTTCATAACTTGTTCCAGTCAAAGTCCCACCCCACAAGAAGAAGAGCTTCTAAAGGGAAGGCTAATTGTTACTGCAGGGAAATCTGACAGGAAGCCCAGGTGCTGTAGTGTCACTGTGACAGAGCTAAGACCTTTCACACTGGAGCCCAGAGGGAAAGCAAACCCTGGAGCCGAGGTTGCAAAATGGCTTCTGGAAGTGGGTCCTACAGATGTGAGCAGGCTCCACTCATCATGATGCCTCTCTGTGGCCAGCCCTGCAGGTCCCAGTGGATGCTGGGAAGAAGGTGGCCTGCCCTGCAGGTCCCAGTGGATGCTGGGAAGAAGGCAGCCTCACTAGGCATGACTGATTTTTCCTTTTCCACTCACTCCATTGAGATGGGTTACTCTATTAAGTGACTACACTGAATTTCCTCTGCCATTTAAGTTTGCCTCCATGTAACACCTCAATTACAAGTCCAAGTTTCCATGTCCTTTTGCCATGAATTTACATATCTGCATGTTTTCCAGAACATGCACAACTGGGTTCCACCACACTTAATCAGTTTAACATAACTCCCAGTGCACTGGGCTCTGTAGCCCATTTTTGTGTCACCAGTTGTTGCCAAGAGACTTGTGACATAGAGGCTGAAGAGCCTTGTCCACGAGTAGTGCATATAATAACGCCAAGCACGAGCTTGGCGTTTGAGAGCAGAATTTAGGGGCCAGTGTGCTTTTACGTACTCCCTGGGAACCCACCAAATCTTATATTTATTTACTTTTTTATTTTAAAGAAAAGATGAAAAGCAATAAAAACAGAATTCTTTAAAAAGATGATAGGAAATTGACAATGGTTATATTGCATGTTCCTATTTTCAAAGTAGTTGTTCAGATTACAAGACACAGGCATGCAGAATTGAGCAAACAATTTAAGCACTAACTGTTCCTTTCAATGAACTAATAGAAGGTGGTAGTGCATCATTGGCTGTCTTATGCAGAATTCTTAAGTCTGTACTGAGTATTAAATATGAGGTTGATCCTAGATTCCATGTTACAGCATGGAAAAAAGAAGAATATATTGTACACAGAGAGATAAGCCCATCAAGCTAGCTGTTAGTACAGCATACATAAAAAATATATTAGAGTATCTGAGGAGGTGTGTCACCACCCAGAAGACCCGGATGGTGTGAGTGTCTGTACAGCATCCACATGAGTGTGGCCCCACATGGGTTCACCAAGCACCTATGCAAGTCCAGGTGGTGCTGCTGATGGAGAAGCCAGGAGGTCTCTGTGTGAACAACCTGACAGCCTGAAGGATGAAACAATCGCGAATATGGAGACACCCAGTCCAGAGTGTGCTGGTGTGTAGCAAGAGGCTCTAAAAGTAGTGTCTACAATTAGTGTTTCCAAAGCCTTGACCCCCCAACCTTTTTTAAAACGTTCCTCTGGGCTTGGCCATAATCGGAGAGTGATGGACCTGTGGTCCTGGGCACTGTCCTGTGCCCCTGTCAAGAGCCAATATTCTTCAAGTCAGTCAGGAGGCACCATCTGAAAGATTCCTTGCCAAGTGGGTATGCATAGGACAGAAACAGAGTAGGAAAAAAAGCTACAGATAATCTGAGTTATATTGGCAAGGAGGTGGTGAGCAGAAGTGTTTTAAAAATTCTCCTTGATAATAGTAAAAAAATGCTTACCATTTAGCATGTTCCAAGCTGTATTCTAAGAACCAGCCAGATAGCTCAGTGGATTAAAGCTCCTGCAAGCAGGTGCTGGGGCCAGGAGTTTGATCCCCATGATTGTCATGGCAGCCCCACCCCCAGGGCGCACTGAGATGGCAATTGAAACTGGGTGTGATAGCTCATGTCTGTAATCCCAGCTCTTGGAAGGCTGTAAACAAGTGGATCACTACAAGTCTGATCTATTAGTGTGACCCTGAACACCCTGTAGACCCTTCCCTAAAAGTAAAATAAAATAAAACAAGCTGTATTTTAAACTTTCTTTCCTCTTTCTCCATCTATCTTCTATCTATCTATCTATCTATCTATCTATCTATCTATCTATCTCTATCATCTGTCTATCTATCTATCTATCATTTATGTATTCATCTATATAGCTATGATCTATTTATCTATCATCTATCTATGCATCTATCATCTATCTATCTATCTATCTATCTATCTATGCATCTATGTATCTATCATCTCTCTATCTGACTGTCTATCATCTGTCTATCTATGTATCTATCATTTATGTATTCATCTATATATCTGTGATCTGTTTATCTATCATCTATCTATGTATATACCTATCATCTATCTATGTATCTATCTATCTATGCATCTATGATCTATCATCTCTCTATCTGACTATCTATCTATCTAACCTAACCATCCATATTTCTCTCCTCATTTAACCTCCTCAGCAAGCCTATGAGAGAGGTGCTTTTCTGAGTATTGTTTCATAAATGACTGAGGTACAAAGACATTAAGCACAGTGCCTGGTGACAGTGTAAAAATAAGGCATGAGACTAGGATTTTGAACCCAGTGTCTATATTTCCAGATTCTATGCTGATGGGGGCCATGCACCTAGCTCAGCGGCACAAGCAGCTGCCTGGCAAGCACAAGGTCCTAGGTCTGATTTCCTGAACCCCTGCCCCCCCCCAAAAGATGCTATGCTTCTGATCACGAAGCCACACCGTCCCTTGTGGCATACCTGAGTCTGGCCCAAAAGGAATTGTGCTTATGGTAAGTTACACATCTAGATAACTGACCTAACATTTTGTTTATATTTATACTTTTTTTTACTTCATGGACCCTTGTGAGGAAGCATTGAGTGAAAAAAAGTGATCAGACTGTAAAGCTTTCACTACATAAACTTCCTTTAATGTGTACCACACAGCAGGAAATGGAAATTCTTCTTAGGGACAGAGTCTTACAGACTGGTGAGGTGCATGTGCCTCTTGACAGTGGCGGTCATCCCGCTGCGTTCCATGTTCTTTCTATCTTTAGTCCCCCTTTAAGCCATTGTCACACTGGAACCCATGTTCATCTCTGCTGTCTTCACCTCCCTCTTCACCAGTCTTCTCTTCTCCTGTCTACCTCCTGTGCATCCTGGGTTCCAGGTACTCATCCTTCCTGTGGGGCAGGAGAGATGGGTGTGCAGTGGCAGTGAGCCCAGGATATACATGCTGCAGCAGGCTGTTCATTGTCAGTGAAAGCTCCAAAAGCGTGGTCATCTCGGAGCCATCAACCATCTTGTGGGCCCAGGGCTACTTCTTGGACAAAGCGAGCACTCATTGGTCTAAGACACAGGCTTCTCACACATTCTGCACCCTGCTCAATGGCTTTTTTCTGGGTTCCTGTCACATGGATCAATGTTTCTCATCCTTTGACTTCAGTCTATAAATTCCCTTTTCAGCTGTGTTTCTTGTATACAGCATACTGCTGGATTTTGTTTCTTGATCCATTCTGCCAGTCTGTTCTTTTGATTGGTGCACTGAGGCTGTTTACATTTATGGTTGTAACAGATATGTATTGGCTTTTT
>NDGN011549303.1:25346-39185 GCA_002564285.1 Tympanoctomys barrerae | reverse complement strand
GGGGAGCAAATTCCAGTCGGATTGCGGTTTAACGAATATGATGTGCACAACATCCCACCAGGACCATCCAAAACCTCCCTAGAAACGGAGAGCCGGAGCTTGTGGTGGAGGCCTGGGGCAGTCGTTGGTCCATCGCGGCCACATCAAGGCCTCGGGTATCTTGGAGAGCGACTAACTTGACAAACTCAGCTTTTGAGCCCGGTTCTGCTCCTGGGCTCCCAGACGTGGACTTGGTGCATAGGACAAGGAAAAGGCACTGCCACAGCAGGAGCGGAGGAGGAGGAAGAGGAGGAGGGGGTCAGGCTTCCGCTGTTGGAAGCCAAAAGGAAGAAGGAACTGCTGGGAACGCTTCACTTCGGGCTGCGCTGCGCAGGGCTCTGCTAGCGCCCCCTACCGAGCCTTTGTCTCCTTCGGGTAAGGTTTGGGCTTCAAGGTGTCAAGTTCCTGTTTTTCAAAAAAGGACATTTGTCTCTGCAATTTGGGGAAAAGATTTATTCTTTTGTGACCCCAGATACCCTTTCCATGTTTATTCATTTTGTTTTCTTCAATTTCAATCTCCTGATCTTTGTTGGGAGCCAAGTGGCTTTTTATTTCTGTGGAAATAAATGATCTTTTTACCCATGGAAACATTAGTCATCCAGCCTCCTCCTTTAAAAAACTCTCTTCTCTTGAGAAAGTGCCAACATCGAGGGTGCACGCTGCTTATTCGTTCCTCTAGGGAGCACTCTCCGGGCTGCTTTCTGTAACTGGCGTTTCTTTAAATTGAAGCATGATACTTTGCAGCTGCGATTGTAAGTAAAATGAAGGCCTAATGGATCACTAACCGCATCGCGCCAGCCTCCCGGAGCTTTCCTCCACAATAGTATTGAATGCACGGAGATGAATGAGTTTCAGCCTTCAATGGAAATGGGGGAGAAGCAGAGCTGAGTGGACTTCTAGATAAATATTAACAATAACTGCTCAGAAAGGAAGGGCAAGAAATAAAACTCTAATTCTTGTCTCTGTTAACACTTACGTTATGTCCAATTAAAAAGCCATTCTCATGTTTTGAGTGAATACACCAATCGCCCAAGGAACAAAAGGAGGTGTCATGAATTTAGGGAGGGGAATAATTGACTCCTGACTTTCCTTAACTATCAAGCACTGGGTTCAGAAAGCCATTCAATCACTTCCTGGGTGTCCCTAAAGCAATGCCTCCAGGGTGGGGACGCCTCAGAGACACCCCCCCCCCCAGATTGAGGTCACTTCCTCTTAAGTATAGGTGGGGCCTATGACTCCTCCCATGAATGGAGTACTTATAAGTGAGGAGATCTTCATGTCATAATGCTGTGTGTGCATCAAAAATATGGTGAATTTTAAAAATAACAATAGAAGTTCAATCCCCAGTACTCCCAAAAAATCTGAATATAAAATAACAATAAAAATTTATCACTGAAAAAGACACATTGCTATTCATCCCCCTTGAAATAATCCCCCACCACTTCAAGCGCAATGATCTCATCGTTCTTGTCACTTTCTGAAGAAGTTCTGGAAGTCCTCTTTCATGGCTGTCTTTGAAAGGTGCGATAAAACTGTAGTGAATGCAGCTGCCAGATGCCATCCGGTGGGAAGGTAGAGTCATCAAAACGTGACAGGTGTCCCACCCTCCTTCTTTACCAGATCTGACACTGGGTGATTTCTGACTCTTCCCCACAGTCAAAACCACCATGAAAGATAAATGTTTGAGATTGAGTCAGAACACTGAGGCAGCCTCAGCAGCACAACTAAGGAAACCCGGGATGGAAGACTTCCAGAACTGCTTCAGAAAGGGACAACAATAGGACAATGGGTTTGACACAAGAGCGTTTTTAGTGGGATTTTAGTGGCAGTGTGTCTTATTCTGTAATTTTTAAAAACTTAAGCAGTCACCATCCTTGCTGAAGCCGCCTGGCATGCAGTTGACCTTCCATGGCTCTGGGGTTCGTAGTCATGAACTCAACCAAGGAGTGGAACTATTGAGGGGAATGTGTCCCTATAGAGTATCTACAGACCTTTTTCTTGTTATTAATACCTATACAATACAGTAGGACAACTATGTAGCTAGCATTCATTAGGATTCGAAGTGTATAGGAGGGTGCACAGAGGTGAAGGCCATTTTATACAAGTGGCTTGAACAGCCACGCATTTTCATACCCTGGCATGTTGTGTCATGACTCAATCCCTCACAGACCCCAAAAGCTGACTATATATACAAGAGAAACTAGCACAGCCTCCAGTAACAAACGGCCCTCTTGGGAAAGCCTGTGGAGGGCTACAGAGCTGAGAGCAGTAAGCTACCTTCAGAGGCTCACAGCTGAAGGCCGGCCAGCAAACAGAAACACAGCCCTGCAGTGCTGCTAGAGCAACAGGGCGCCACACGGGCTCTGTCCCCAGCGGGGCCTGACTGGCCCTGATTGTCCCCCGAAGATACGCAGTGTAGAGCGTTTAGTTAAGCTGCATCTGGACTGCCAACCTACTAGAGGCTGTGAGCTAATATGCATTCCTTTAGGCTTCTCGGTTTGTGGTCACTTGTTATGTGGCAATGGAAAACTAATGCAGCTGTGGAATATGTGACAGAGATAGAGAAAATTGTGCCTACTGGAGTCTCTATGAAGAGAGCAACAGGAGCGTCAGGAGCTACTTAGGTCAAGGGTGGATTCCTCAGAAGCAAGTTCGCCTACTTGTCAGGAGAGTGGATTTGGTTGTGGGGGGAGACTTTCGTTTTGCTGAATGGGCTGTGCAATTTTAGTGTGAGCACAGAACTTCTCAGAACAGTAGAGAAGGTTTTGCTTTCTGCTTGCCAACCACAGACTTCTCCCCTTTCCCCTTCAGTACTCAGACCCTAAATAAACACAGGCCGAGAAAGCATCTACAGCATATTAATTCTGAAGGGTGACAAACTCTTCATTTGCTTCAGGTGTCCATATCTTGGACTGGCTTCCTATCTGCCACCAACGTATTATGATGCAGGCAGAAGACAGCAAAAATCTGCAATGACGGGGGACCCCAGGTTACCTGCCATCAGGCTGGGGAGGATGGAAGACGCTGCCATCTCCAAAAAGACCTCCATGACTATTTCAAGATTTCCTTCCTGGGGAACCCCCAACTGGTAATGTTTCCCCAAAGAACTTACCCAGTGTAGTAACTCTTTGTCCTGGGAAGCTGGAGAAGCTGCTAAGAATGCTTTTCACCTACAAAACCCAAACTGGTTTAATTATAAAGTCTTGGGGCTGTTTTTCTTTCTTTTTTAAAGAAAATAAAAGTAGTAAAGAAAATAGACATCATACAGAATTTCACTAAACAAAATGATTGGAATTCAACAATAGTTGTTATATTACATATGTTTTCTTCAAATTTGTTGTTCAGATTACCAGATATAAACATGCAAAAATGATTAAAAATTATATGTATAATTTATACATAATTATATTATTTATATATATATAATTTACAAATAATTGGTTAAAATCAGACCCCTAATATCAGACCCATATGTATATTTAAATATTAAAGGTCTGATTTAAAAAAACATTCTTTATATGTTCTAGATTGAAGTGCTTTGTCTGAGGGACAGTTGGCTAAATTTTTTCCTAAGTAGCGGGTTTTCTTTTTACTCTGTTGGTGATTTCTTTTGGCATGAAAAATCTTTTCAATAAGATGAGGTGGCAGTTGTTGATTCTTTGAAGTATTTCTCATGCAGTTTAGTTTTTGTTCATGAACTCTCTGTTTACCCTTATGTCTTCAAGATTTCTACATACTTCTCCTCCAGAAGATTTAATATTTAAACAGATTTCTGTTTTAATATTCAAATCTTTGATCCATTTTGACTTTCATTTAGTGCATGGTGACAGACACGGGCTGAATTTTAGCCTTCAGCACATGAGAAGCCAGCTTTTCTGGCACCACTTATTGGAGAGGCTGTGTTTCTTCCAGTGAGTGTGTGTGGCACCTGAAGATGCAGCGTGTGTTTCTCTAGATAGTGCTGACAGGTGCACTTGCAACAGCCACCTGCTGTGAGCCTGTTGCTGCAGTTTGGATAGGTGTCCCCCAGAAGTCCAGGGTGGCAGTACTAGGCGGTGCTGTGCACCTGTGGGAGGCTGGGGAAGAGGGAGGGCTTACGTCAAGGGAGTATGCACCGGCCTGGGGCCGCAGGCTCTGCTGGTCCTCTCTCCCTCTCTCGCTGCTCCACTTGGAGGTATGAGGTTTTCACTCCCACACACACGTCCTGCCATTGCCATGTGCTCCCCTCCCCAGAACAGAACCGATGCAGGTGCCACCCTGTTGAACCTCCAATACTGAGAGCCAAGAAAACAATTTCCCTCTGTAGGCTAATTGTCCCAGGACTTCCATCCTAATAGTGAGAAGAGGACCTGTACATCTGTCTAGGGCGAGCTAACACCTAATGAAATGTTTTAGGCACAGCTTCCAAGAGCAACTCCTTATCACTCATCAGAAATCCCCATCAAATTAATTTTTACTGACTTATTCTAAATTGCGACAGTAAAGCATACTAGGGTCAGTACAACACAAGCAATGTAGGTGCAACTAATGAGAGTCACTATCGATACCCTGCATTCTCCATGAGTCCCACTGCAGTCTCTAGAGGCAATCATTATTGAAGAGCAGTGTGTGTGTGTGTGTGTGTGTGTGTATACTCAAGGAGAGGTTAGTTATGGAACTGAGATCACTACTTATATTTAATGCTCTGAAACTCCTTAATCACTAAACAAGATGTCTCATTGTCAATTCCTATAAGTTCACATCATTACATTTAATAGTTGCTGAGTAATCCACTTCAGGAATGTGTCAGGATTAATACACTATCTTTGTTACTCAATCTTTAGTGCTCCCCCAATTTTTGTTCAGTACAGAGAGGAACAATCTTTATGTTTTTATACATATATTCAAATATTTTTTAGGATGAAGTCTTTAATAGAATGGAAAGGCCCAAAGTACATACATATTTTATTTTATTTTATTTTATTTTATTGGCATAACCAGGGACTGAATTCAGGCCCTTGCACTCGCTTGCCAGGCAAGCACTTATTCTACTGAGCCATCTCCCCAGCCCCATATTTTAAATATTGATAGGCAAGTGCTAATCTACTCATCTGAAGATGACCCCACCATACATCTGCTCCTTAAAGAGAAAGGGCACCCCTTTCTGCATGTGCTGGACTGTGTTGGCTGTCACTGGTGTTTCTCCAATTGGGCAAAATGTGGGTAAAAATTACATCAGGAAGTTGGCTGTTTTGCCCTTGGCCTTTTCTTCTTCCTCAAGTTTCTCAACTGAGTAAAGGACTCTCCTCTCCTCTTCGAAGAGAACAGGAATTATATCATTAGCAATGGAAAATGTACATTAAATTATATTGCTAGATTTTCAAATTTGGAATCATTCTATTCTTCAGAGGAGTAAATTTTGTTTACAGTAGTCCTTCAGTTTGCTACTGGATTTAATCAGATAAAATTTTATTATATATAGAGAGTAGCTTACAGTCCTCATTTTAAAATTATTTTTCTTTAAATTTGTTATAAATGTATTGCAGATCCAGTACAATAAAAGAAATTTTCTTTTTTCTGTGCTCTGAACATATTATATAACATAGGAAATTTATTTTAGAGCTTTCTGGCCAAACTTTCTAATCTATGTGTTTTGGAGGCTGAATACATAAAAAGAAGTCTTTATTTCCTAATTATGGATAAACTTAGCTAAAAATACGAAATCAAACAGAACTTTGAGAGTCTTCTGACGCACACCAAGCATGGGACTGTTGTCCAAACTGGAATGACTCTACGGACTTACAAAACTTCAGCAAGACAGTAAGAACAGAGGGATCCAGAGAGAAGCTGCTGCCTGCATGGTGCAAAGCTTATTGGGTGATGTTCATTTCTCTTCTTTCAGTAATAAGGACATGCTAGAAGTGCTCTTCACCTGGACTGTGCTACTCAACTTCTCAGGTGTGAGTTCAGATTTTGGAGCGTGGTGCTCTTGTCATGAAAAAGTTCACTTTGCAGAGAGCGAACAAGCTGTGGTGTATTTTTAATTTGCAAATATGTAAGCAGTATAGCACAAGGTCTGGTTCAAAAGAGTTGATTTCCTTTTCCTAGGCCCACAAAAACTTTCATTTCATTGAATTGCATTTACTTTTTCACAGAAGGAAAGGTTGCGGGTAGTGGCGTGCTGTAGTCAGTAGCTAGAAACGATTGCAAGCTGTGTGAATGTCAGGTACAATCAAAACTCCTTGGTCTTTAAATCTGGGTGTGAAAAAGTAGTTCTATTGCAAAGGCCCAGCCAATCCACTCTGTCAAAGCTCATCCTTAGAGAGGCTGGATGTTCAATCAGCTTCCACATATGGATCTAAAACTCTTTTTACCCTTGGATCTGGCAATTTTGTAATGCAGTGTATGAAGAGGTGAGTGAATCAGCCTAACCCAGGAGTTTCCAGAGCAGCAAGTAAGTGAAATGTCTATTGGGAGGAATTACAGTGCTGGCGCAAGTTTGGAGCAGTTCTCATTCTAGCAAACAAAAATTACTTGGTTTTACTTTCTCAGTCTATTCTATACTCTCTTTCCACGTTTTGGCATACTTCACTGGTTCTCATGTATGGTGAGCTTTACTGTTCATTTTAATTCAGTAACTCAGAGAACCATTGTTTTAAGGATGCTTGGATTGAACTCAGCACATGCAGACTGTGGTTCCAAGATGCCAAACATCTGTTAAATGTGAAGATATTTTCTAGGGGCTTAAGGGAGCTCAGTGTTGGATATTCCACGGGAACAGACATTCTGTGATCAGAATCCTTGCATGACTATAGCGTCCTATGGCAAAACACGTTGCTCCTGATCTTCAACCGGAAATCACAAATGCTTGTGATAACTAGTAGGCGCATCCAGCTGTCGTTCAATGGCTGCTCTTCCACAGCTTCCAGTTTTGGCCCAAATGACAAAGGTGATGCATGGAGTTATTTTTAAAGTATTTATTAGTCCATATTTGGAGCACCTAATGATTACATTCACTGCGGAGAACTGGTACAGGTACAGAACACCTCTTCACTCTTCCTATTTCTCGCTTCCCCTCCCTGTCTTGGTTCTCTTCTCATTTGCAAAAAATCTATCTCCCTGTTTCCTATTTCGTCTTTTATTTAGCTTGTTAATTTGTTTATATGCTGGGTTTTTCGTATAAACAGAAACCATGTGATACTTAAGCTCGTGTGTCTGGTTAATTTCATTTAACATTAGGCATCTATTTTCCTATAAATGACTCAGATTTATCCTTCTCTATAACAAAACACTATGCCATTGTGTATAAATATCACATCTTCATTATCCATTCATCTGTTGATGGACAGGAAGCTAGCTTCCAAGAACTAGCTGTTAGGCATTGTGCTGCTATAAATCTAAGTGTACATCTCTGGTTGGTGTCTTTTACTCTTTGGGGAACATACCTAGAAGGGCAATAGATGGATTGATTAGGGCAAAAATGGAACCTTTCTATACTGTAAGTGAGAATGTAAAATACAAGTACAACCACTATGGAAATCTGTATGGAGAGTTAAAAAATTTAAAATAGGAATTCCACTGAATGTATGAGGTCAAATACTCATTTTTCCAATCTGCATAGCATTTGATGCTGGCCACGCAGTAAATTCTGAATGCTAAGATGTAGGCTAGAGATTCCTGGGAAATAGTTAGTTTTCTTGTTTTCCTTTTCATTATGTGTTTGTTTCTCTTCTTTCCCATTTTCCTGTTGCTTTTAATGGTATACAGTATGGCCCTGGCAGGCAGGGACCCCCCGGAGAGGAAATCGCCACATGCTGCTGGACATTGGGAGGACAGAGAGATGTCCGGGATCCCAGCTGCCCATGCAGGAGGGCTTGCGCCACTATGAGCCAGTGATGACAAGCTGCAGTTGAACATGGTCCAGGCGAACACTACACAGACTGTTCTTTTTCTCTTAATTTTTAAAGATCTCTCTTTGGGGGAAAGAACTGAGTTCACTCAAAGAGCACAGGCAGAAATGTCTGACATTCACACCTTCTTTACAATAACTTCCCAGTTGCTTCCCAAACCTAAGTTCCCTGGGGGTGTGCATGCTCACGTAGAAAGCAGGACAAGGGAGGCCTTGCTGGCCTGTGGAAGGCAGGATCAGCACGGGCGCCTCAGGTCCCTGGAGAGTTTTGTGAGCATCTGGCTGTGCGCATGGACACACACTCCTGTGTGTGTGTGTGGGGGGCACATCCTGGATAACTAGTAGGCGCATCCAGCTGTCCATTCATCCAGGGCTTGGTGGCTTCCCTCCCACAGGTTCAGAAAGTACCTGGGAGAGAGGAGGAGGATCACAGGTTCAGGCGCAGCCTGAGAAACTTAGCAAAGTAGTGGAATCCTGCTTCAAAATGGAAAATAAAATAGGGCTGGGGATGAAGCTCAGTGGAGGCCATGGGTTCAAACCCCAGCACCCTCCCCTAGCAAAAAAAAAAGAAAAAGAAAAAAAAAAGCACTAGCCCAGGAATCACATCTGACATGCAGCATCCTTGACATTCCTGAAGTTTCCATTCCAAGTTTCTCCCTTACAAGAGCAGGCTGTCAGTTCCTAGGGAGCATGGGTCCCAACAGAAGGATGCAAGCGTGTTCATACCATACTGCTCTACCCGGGCCTGGATAATGACCAGATTAGGTCTTGATAATTTAAGATCTTCTTCCTGTACATACGCATCTCCACAAAAGCGAAAGCAGTCAATTGTTTCTTATTCCTTAGGGGTTTATTTCACTAGACTTTAAAAAAATTAATTGGCCTAAAACTGTACATATTTATAAGATACAGTGTGGTAATTCCAAGCACATGTACAATAAAATGTGTAATGATCAAATCAGTATATTAGTATTTCCATGTTTATCATTTGTAATTTCAACGTTTAGCATTTGTAATTTCAAAAGTAATAGAAGGCATGGAAATGCAGCAGGCCTTAAGAATATGATACCCCTCCTCTTCTTTTCTAACTATTGCAAATACCAGACATCCTTCTCACTTCCTAGGTATTTATTAGGGTCTCTTGCTTCTATTCTTTCAGTTGTGTTTGAGTTCTGGTTTGGGTAAGGAGGAAAAAAGAAAGTACCCCAAAGTCAGGCTTCCTGCTCAGGCCAGGGGTTGGATACAGAACTGCGGGAAGCATTATTGGTAAATAACTCTGATTCATAGACTTCTCAACACCCCCTCCATCTCATCCTTTTCTGTAGAGAATTAAAAATCATTTACAAAAACAAATTTGAGGGACAGGGAGAATGTTGACAACATTAGTCATAGATGTGTCTTAGCCATATGGCTTTAATAGAACTACTGTGACAAAAGACTCCAAGTACTTTATCATGGAGAAAACCCTTCACCAACTAAAAACAGGTTTGTTTTGATTAGGTTGTGTTAAAATATCTAGGGAAAGGAAGAAATGTTGGAGCATGTGAGGCTTGCCGATCCTCAGCACAGCCCATGTTGAAATTTGATCTCTGTTGTGAGGTATGAAAAGGGCAGAAGCTTAATCCAACTGTGGTGCCGGGTTTTGGGGAAGTAACTGTGGTGAGATGAAACTGTGATGTGCAGCCCTGATCTAGGGCCTTGAGTTTTATCGGAACAAAAGTAAGGCCCTTGCGGGATCCTCTGTCTCACAGGAGATACCGGAGCCTCCTTGGGTGTGAAGCAAGTCCTCCCCAGCAAGAAGGGCACCACTGCATGAGGCTGCCCTGTCTTGAACTTCAAGGCTTTCATAGCCATGAGGCAACTCAGTCATTATTCTTCATAAATTATAGCAACAGTTATGACACCAGAAACATGGACTGTGACTGGGCCTGGTGAGTTTCTTGCTGAAGCCGCCAGTTTGGGTGGAAGGACAATGAGGAAATGAGCTAAGGCCACACTGATTAAGGGAACAGCCACGCGCCCCCTTTGGACAAACTTTCTCAGAGATAAATGAGAGAAGGTCATGGAGCCAAGGGCCCCTGACTCAGCCTGGTAAGGGTGTGGCAGAGAGGGCTGTGGGAAGACTAGAACACACAGTGCGGGAGGGGAGGGGACAGTGTCAGAGGCGACACTATTGGGAACATGACAGACAGAGGCCCACAGCATGCCACAGGTGGGAGGAACCTGCGAGGGTAGCTGGGATCAGAGCAGCTGGGACCTAATGCTCACTGTGGCCAGATAAAGGAGATGGACCTCTTTGGTGACTGGAGCTCAGTGGACACACAAGATCTAGGGTGAGACAGTCAAATGGGACTGGATGAGGATTCATGTGACATTACCACAAAGGGCCAGGGATCTGTGTCAGCCCTGTCAGAGCACAAGCTCCCTGTCCTGGTGGCTCTACTGAGCCTTTCGGGCACAAGAAAACCTACAGACTCTGGGTGGGGCTGTCTGTGTCCTAATTCAACTTGACTTATGGAACCATCATTTAAATGTCACGCATTTTTCATGTTTCACGGAATAATCTCTTTTCCTAATCATTTAAAATTGCAAAAACTATTGTTAGTGCATAGATTACAAATCCAGGCAGTGGGCCAGGTCCATAGTTTGCCAAATCCTGATTTAAATAACTAAAAACAGGGGTAGGGTGGAAGAGATGGGAGCAGGCACAGAGAGGGTCTGAAGGGCAAATTCAAGGGCCATGAGGCCCTTGAATAGGGGCGCTCTGACCCCACACTAGCTCAGGGGATGAAATGCTCCTAGCATTTTGTTCTTTAAAATTTTTTATAAGCACAAAATAGAATGACAGTATTTTATTTCTATTGTAAAAGAAATAGGCATGTTAAATAAAAATCAATGATTTCATTATCGTTTCTTGTTCTCTCCAAGAGTGTGGGTGGATACCTGAGCTGACAATCCCTGGTGTTATCTTGCTAGGCACTGCCCGTAACAGGGTGGGGTAGGGTTAAGCATTCCTCAAAACCTGCTGTGTTGGAAATGGTCCTGTAATGGTGGATGCAAGCAAGGTGTCAGCTTGGGAAGTCTAGAAGTCTAAGTGACTCAGCAGGGGGCCTGGGTCCTCCCTTTGTAGACATCCTGAGCCTGTGCAAGAAGAGGGTGTGGCGATGGTGTGCTACACCCAAGTGAGGGAGGGCAGCCTGTGTACAATGTAAGGGAGGAAAAGGGGCTCGTTCCCCTCCCCTTTTGCTCTTCTTGCTTTTGCTGTCTTCCACTGCCATGAACGATTGCCCCGGTATCGTGCCACTCTGCCTTGGAGCCAGCCAAGTATGGACTGAAATTCCCACAAACCATGATCTAAATAATCCTTTTTTCCCTTAATTTTGGGTGTTGGGTATTTTTTCCCAGCAACAAGAGAAAAGGGACCAGCAAAGCTCCCCAGATCCGTTTGCTGACAGCCTGTGGAGTAGGGACCCAGGAGGCCATGAAGACAAGATGAAGTTGTGAGGTGACAAGATGAAGTCATGAGGTGAGGGTGGCACCCACCACCATGGCAGAGGAGGGACAGAGCTGGGCACATGCCCCTGCCTTTCTGGGCCACACCCTCCAGCTGCCCCAGGCCCAGCACTGCCAGCAGGGAGCTGGCAGACTCCCTACCTCCACAGCATGGGCTAAGTCAGTGTGTGCTCCCTGTGAATGACTTGGCTACACAATCCAGCTAAAGCCACAGAAGGCAGAACAAGGCCTGCCACCACCCAGGCACAGGGATCCTCAGGAGGATTGTTCAGGGTCTTAGAGAACCACCTGTGGGATGTGCACCTTCATCGCATGATGCCGCCTCTAGGAGCAGAGTAACTTTATGTGCAGGCTTTGTTTTTCCCTTAGAGCCTATGTTAAACTGCAGGTTTCCCTGAAGTCATCTGCCAGTCACCCTTCAAGGAAGATCTTTGCAACTTCCCTTGGTGACAATTTGTATTTCTTATTCAGAGCAAAAACTGTGATCACTGATTTTGATTGAAAATGATTCCCGTTCCCAGTTAATTTGGGTGCTTTGGTGGCGCCAGCCTTAGCGTATCAAAGCAGCCTCTGTCCTCTGTGTCTCTTGACGTGTCCTCTTCCTTGAGGCAGTGCTTGGCACATGGGACAGGATCAGCAAACATTTGCTGAATGAACGAAAGAAAGAACGAATGAATGAATGAATGAATGAATGAATGGTCATGTCAGCCAGTGGTAAATAAGGTGCTGAGAAATAGAAAATATTTCTGGTCATGCTGCTACAGGTGTATACACCTAGAGAGTTAGCAGCAATTTCTTTCTAGGGAAAAGCAATTGGAATGTAAGCTTGTACTTAGTATGCCTTGACTTTTCCTTCAGATTGTGGCTTCTGGGTCTAAAACATTACAGCGCTGGCCATCACTAGAGGTAATTCCTGCCTGCTTGGGGTGTATTGTGAAATGTGGAGAACGGGACCAGAATTAGGGATGGCTGCACTTTCTGACAGATTGGGGCTATGCTCAAGTCATAGAAATGAAAACCTCTGATAAGGAGTATGACAGTTTTTCTCTTTTGTTCATTTTTTAACCTAAGATTAGACAAAGAGAAAAGCCAGGGAGACCTTACATTCAGCTAGATTAGTCAAGCAGCTGTAACGACAGCTCCTTGGGTTTGGTTCATTGGTTCAAGTTGTTGTTATAAATACCAGCTATGAAACCAACGAGCTTCATCCATCCAGTTCCTGTCTCCTCAGAACAATGAGAAAAAGACAATATATTACTTTGTCATGGAGGAGCTGGGCCCATCCAGGGTTAAGCCTCAGAGACAACAGTAGTCAGACCAAAGCCAAGTGTTCAGGTGGGAGGGACAGTGAACAAGATGCTCTTGCACTGTCAAAGCAAGTGGCCCTGTGTCCCCTCTCGTGCCACTTGTGTTTGGCCGACACCAAGTGTACCTGATAATGTTCACCCTAAACCTCCTGAGGGTGCCCCTGAGCTTAGGGTGGGTTGGGGTCTGAGGAGGTGGGCAGGAGCTCTGTGCAGTCAGCCTACCGGCTTAGCACACTGGACTCCAGGAAGGCCAGTGTGTCTCTTTATTCAGTGGCCATTTGGATGAATAATAAGCAGAGATATGGCCACCGAAATGTGTTTACCCTTCAAAGAGTTCACTGTCTGGCTTGAGCCAGGGTGGGATTTTGCAAATTGGCACTTGGGCAACAGCTTTTTCCAGCACTAAAGTGTCAGTACATTAAAGATCATCCCCTAATCTTCCCCTGGCCTGTGGCTCCCAGAGTTACTGCACACAGGAATTCCAGAATGGAGCTGCAGGCTGTCCATAAGGCCGTAACAGTTTTTATAAGCTTGTATAGAATGTCAGGCAATTTTTATTTACTATTTTTATGGGCAATGTAAAGAATACTTTTTAAATATCTTTTTTTTTTTACTTTGTAAATATCTTGAAACTGAGAAAGAAAAAGAAACTAAACTAACCTCAACTGAACACACACACATACACACACACACACACACACACACACACACACACGCATCTAAGAAGGCTTATTCTAACTAATCACAAACATAAGGTATCTAGTGACCAAGCAATTTCCTGGCAAGAAATACCACAAGACAGGTCTGGAAGGGTTTTACACACATGGACGAGCTCGTGAGCTGCAGCTGGTATCAAGCCTCTGCAGAACGCTAGGTGTGGAGCAATTTCACATGCTCTCTGGGACTGATCCGCTCTGCAGTGAACCTGGGAACAAAGAAGCCATAGAGTAATTTGAGTCTAAATAGAAAATGGAAACATATGTGGGAAATCTTGCTGGAAAGAAGCTGAACATTTGATAAATGTTTATATCAATTCCAAAGATATTTAGTCTCTCTCTCTCTCTCTCTCTCTCTCTCTCTCTCTCTCTCTCT